>MDKF010710326.1:0-42530 GCA_026770625.1 Nicotiana glauca | reverse complement strand
TGATCGAATGTGCAATTCGGAAGTTTTTAAGAAACTTAGGCTTTAATTTGATGAAAATTGAGGATTTTGATGTTATCGATTTTTAAGAAACTTAGGCTTTAATTTGATGAAAATCTAGGATTTTGATGTTATCGATGGCGTTTTGATGATTCGAGCAAGTTTGGATAGGGTATTAGATCATGTATGTGCTTTTGGTTGAGGTCCCGGGGGCCTCGGGGTGAGATCAGGAGTTAAAACAAAAAGTTTTTGAGTTGGCTTCAGATTTGTATTTGCTGGTTCTGTCATTTCCGCATCTGCAGAAAAGGGACCGCATAAGCGGTTCCGCAGATGTGGCTGAGGAGCGCAGAAGCGATTTTGGTATTGGCTGAGTTCTGCGGAACTTGGTCCGCATTAACGGGTCAGCAGGAGCGGAAATCGAACCGCAGAAGCGGTCGAGGTGAACCGCAAAAGCGGAGTCCGAGTCGCATAAGCGGAATTTGGGCTTTTAAGTGAGAACCACATAAGCAAATTTTTTGCCGCATAAGCGGTCCCGCATAAGCGGAAGCGGGACCGCAGAAGCGAAAATCGGCCTGGGCAGAAGGGTTTTAAAATGACATTTCATCTGCAACTTGGGGGTTATTTTCCTCCATTGTTGAGCATCTTGGAGAGCTTTGGGCGAGAATTTTCTAGGGTTTTGCCTGAGAATTGAAGGGAGGTAAGTTCCTTGGCCTAATTATTCAAGTTTATGGTAGAATTAACATGGAAATTGGTTGAAATTCATTAAAGGGGATAAAGCTAGGGCTTGAGTTTTAATATTTCAAATTGGGATTTTATAGGGCATTTTAGCTCGGATTTGGGAGTTCTTGGTATGTATGGACTCGTGGAAAGACGAGGAATCCGGTAATGTAAGTTTTGTAATTTTTCGAGAAGTGGGCCCGGGGCTCGGGTTTTGCTAGTTTCGAGATTTTTGCTATATTTTGATTGTTTTCGATTGGGTATTGTTCCCTTGGCATATTGTGATGTATTCGCTCTGATTTTGGTTAGATTCGAGGCGCGTGGAGGCTGATTTGAGGGGAAAGCATCGCGAGCGAGGGATTTCACCGGTTCGAGGTGAGTAATGATTTTAAATGATGTCCTGAGGGTTTGAAACCCCGAAGTTGCACAACGTAGTGCTATGTTGAGATGAAACACGCCCTGTATGACGAGCGTGGAGTCATTTACTATTGGGGATTGTGACTTGGTCCATCCCGGTTGATATTTTATCGCGTATTTGATAAAGACTTGATGTTTTTCACTATGATTTGGGCTTATTGCCATACTTGGGCTTCGTCCCGACTATTTGAAATCCTTTGTAAATTTCCATCATTGTTTTTCCTCACTAATTGAAATATTACTTGAACTCAGTCCAACTGAATTATACTGTTTCATGAACTCAGCTACATTTATACTCCACTTGAGATTTAAATGATATTTTTAATGTTGTTTGAGCTGAGCACCATTGTTTTACTGATGCCCAAGGGACTTCTGATTATTTTCTGGACTGATTGAGGCCGAGGGACATATGTGAGGATATGTTGAGTGATGTGAGGAGGCTTTCAGGCCTCGAGTGTTATGTGAGGAGGTTTCCGGGCCTCGAGTTTTATTGAGGAGGCTTTCAGGCCTTGAGTGTGATGTGTGAAGGCTTTAAGGCCTTATGATATAGCGCTTGGGCTGTAGGAGCCCCTCCGGAGTCTGTACACACCCCCAGTGAGCGCAGGGTAGTTGGGAGTGGGCCCGAAAGGCCGATGTTGTGTTTTGTGAGTTGGGAATGAGCCCGAGAAGTTGATGTTGTGTTTTGTGAGTTGGGAGTGATCTTGAGAGGCTAATGTTGTGTGTTGGTGAGTTGGGAGTGAGCCCACGGGGCTGATATTGTATTGAAAATTTGATATTGAGCCCGAGGGGCAAGTTTCTGATTATTCCTTACTTGTTGAAATTAAGTGTCTTCACTGATTTTAAAAGAGCATCATCTGTTACTTCACAGTTTTATTGCGTAACTGATTTTACTGCTTGAGATAGCGTTATTTGTGCCTTTATGAGAGTTCATGCTTTCAGTCATTATTTATTTTTATTACGTACTGAGTTGGAGTACTCACTTTACTCCCTGCACCTCGTGTGCAGATGCAGGTAATTGTTCACCTGGTAGCAGGTTTTGAGCTGATTGGAGATTTTGCCATCGTAGCTGAGCAAGGTGACCGTCAGCGTTCGTGGCACCGTATCTCTTCCTTTGATGCTAAATTCCATTATGTATATTACTGGTCTTATAATAGTGTTTAGATTCTTTAGATGCTCGTGACTTGTGACACCTCGATTTCGGGCTGAGTTGGGCTGGTTCCCTGTTTTATCATTTCCTTCCGCATTTATGACAATGTACACTATCGTTTGACTCATTCGTGTTAAGTAACTGTTAAAAGAGGTATTGTTAATCTATTGGCTGGCCTTGTCTTCACGAGAGGCGCCATCACGATCGGGTTGGGATTCTGGGTCGTGACAGTGCATTTCATGTAACCCAAATCCAAATCTAAAAACGTTGAATAAGAATGTGTCGAGGATCCGGGTGCATTTCACGTGACGTGATCCGAAAACACGTTCTTAAACTACGTTCACTTTCTTAATAATTGACTAAAGGCGGTAAAATTCTAAAAGTGCACTATAGGTTTAACATGTATTAAAATCATATTTTAGCCAAATATAGCAATTGAGCGACCGTGCTAGAACCACGGAACTCGGGAGTGTCTAACCCCTTCTTCCAGGTTAATAGAATTCCTTACCCGAATTTCTGGTTCGCGATGGTAATACAGAGTCAAACCCTTTCCTCGATTTGGGATTCAAACTAGTGACTTGGGACACCATAAATCTCCCAAGTGGCAACTCAGAATCTCTTAATAAACGAATCCTGTTTCGATTGTCCTTTAATTGGAAAAACGCCTTTTATACCCTTCACAGGGTGTAGCAGGAAAAAGGAGGTGTGACAAGGATGAGGGTAGTAGTGTTGAGAGGTTCTCTCAGAAAACATGGGTCTAGGAGCCCGGTGTCTCCTTGCCCCTGAGGCTGCCGTAATCGTTTCTTCTTTCTTATTACCTTTGGCCATTTCTCCAGACCCGCCTTGGATAGCTTGGGAGGTTGCTGTTATGGCCGACTGGCACAAGATTCTGCCCGTTTTTAGCCTATTTTCTACGATTTCTTCAATTTTTATGGCCTCCGCGAAAGGCTTACCCATGGCGGACATCATATCTGAAAGTAGTCTGCTTCCTGGGCCTGCAGGAAAACAATAACCATCTCTACCTCATCCATTGGATGCTTCACTCTTGACGCCTGTTCATGCCACTTAATTGCATATTTGCGGAAACTCTCTAAGGGCTTTTTCTTTAAATTCGCCAAGGAGTTCCTGTCTGGCGCAATGTCTATATTGTAATAAAATTGTCGAACAAAGTCTCGGGCAAGATCATCCCAAATATGCCAACGCGAGACATCTTGATCCATATACCATTCCGAAGCAATGCCAATTAAGCTTTCCCCGAAATATGCCATCAATAATTCTTCTTTGCCACCGGCCCCCCGTAACTAATTGAAATATTTCTTTAGGTAAGCAATGGGATCATCGTACCCATCGTATTTTTCAAATTTTGGTATTTTGAATCCTGATGGCAAATGTACATGCGGTAACATACACAAGTCTGTATAAGAGATGCTTTTCTGCCCCGCTCAAGCCTTGTATATTTTTCAAGCTTTACTCGAGGCTTCTCATTCCCTTTACCATCTCATCCTGCTCTGGGGCCTTAGGGATCTTGTCCTGCCCCGGCATAAGCTCATATGGTGGATGAGAGTAGGTGTACTGAGGATAATGAGGAGGGTCAGCTTGGAAGACGGAATTTGGAATGTGAAGACCGAGGGGTCAAAAACATGCTTTGGTAGTGATGGTTGTGTTGTTGCGGAGGATGGTGGAGCTGTGAAAATGTTGGGAACAATTCCAGATGGGAACACTTGGGGGTGAGCCTCAGAAGGTGTTCCGAAGAAGTTCGCAGTCATAGTAGGTTGCCACAGAGGCACATTTGGGCGGCTGATAGGGACTGTGGTAACCCCTCCAGATCTAGGAAATAACTCCAGGAATCCGGGGATTGGGGGTTCCTTTCCGTTGTTCAAAGCATCCCACATTTCCATCAATCGCAGGCGCATGATCCGATTTTCTTCAGCTATAAGGGATTCAGAGGCCGGGACCCCAAAGATTGGGCTATCTTCGGGTATGGGGATTGCAGGCAGATTCACTTCAGACGACATCTCTGTATTTCCTTTTGATCTGGTGAAATATCGATGTGAGGCCAGCTTACCACGAACCAACCACGGTTTCTAAAAAAAACTCAGCTGGAAATTGACAGCAACAACGGTTAGTGTGAAACAAATAACAGATAGATAATTGCACATTGGAGGGTGATGCACCTATATAGTTAAATGAATATCTACATGTTTGCTTCAGTTGCATGCGTCATCTCGGCTTTTCTCTTATTCCTTTTCTCATTTCTTTCTCTTTTGTTCCGTTTTCTCTCATTTTCTTTTCCTCTTCTCTCTTTATTGTCATTTCCTGCTTTTCTTTTCTTTGGCCATGGTTTTCACTCAATGCCTTATTTTCTTCCTTTGTGTTTCTTTTCTCTCTTGTTTTTTCCTTTTATTTATTTCCCTCGTATTTCTCTTTTTTTTATTTTTCTCAGGATTACGATCGAGTCTTATGTAGATTGCCTACGTATCATGACTCTGCATGAATCAGACCAAGCGTAGTTCTTGCTAATAAGATAAATAAGGTAACTTTTTTTTTTGGAATTTTTGAAAGAAATGCTTTAAGGGAAATATTTTTGATTTTTTGAAAGAAAGACTTCTAAAAATTCCTTTTCTTTTTATTGAAACTTTGAGAATTTTAGAAGTAAAAAGAAATATTTTTGTTTGAATTTTTATTTATTTTCTCTTTTTCTAACATGAAAGAAAAATATATTTTTTTTTGGATTTTGAAAGTTGCCTCTTAATTTTCGGAAGAGAGGCTTTTATGAAAATGTTTTGTATTTTTGAGCAACAAATATTTTTTGGGCTCAATTTTCAAAAATTTTTTATTTTTTTATTTTTGATTTATGAAAGTAAGACATCTAAGGAGTATTTTAATGATTTATTTCGACCTACAAAGGGAAAAGTGACTATTTAAAGAAAAATGGGATAGTTAATGACTCATTTTGACCTAAAAGAAAAAGTGGCTATTTTTTCAAAATTTTTATTTAAGAAAACAAAGTTTCGATTTTGCATATACGGCCTTTCAGCATTTCCAGGGGGGAGATTTTAAGGTTGTGCCGGCAAACGATTTAAAAATGACTCAAGGTGGCTGTTCTTGCAAAAGCGGCCTTCCGGCGCCCGTTTAGGGACATTCGGCTTATTTTTAAACAAGAATGGCGTCACTCGACTTATTGGATAAAAATTAAAATTTAGGTATTTTTGGCTATTTTTGCAAAAGAGGTGGTTGGACCTAATGAGGATTGCCTACGTATCTCACATCCGGTGAGAATCAAACCAGCGTAGTTCGGGCAGACTTGCCAAAATCAAAACTATTTCGACCAACAATTGTCTTTCTATTTTTCAAATATTTTCTCTTTTTCTTTTTTTTTCTTTTTTCCAAAAATCCGGTAGAATTTCGGTACTATTTGGGTATTGGGTCTTTTTCAAACAAATAATTTCCCTCACTTAGTCCTAAACTGCTATTTTTCATAATTTTCACTCATTATATACAAGCCGGTCAACATGCACAGGCGAGCAAATAAATGCGCAAGTAGCACGTAAGATGCATCAAGATGGTCAATTCATTTCGGGTCACCTGTCCTAGACGGACCCAACCCCCGCGTTAAGTTCCCTAAGTCAAATTCACATGATGCAAACAAATGTCCTATTAGGAATCCGGCATGAGGTCGAGTTATTCTAGGTTCAAAACCTGGGTATATAATCTAGACTGTGTACCCGAGCGGACAACTCGAGTCGAGGAGAGGGCTACGTACCGGGGACCCGCGAGATCGTCCGGCTTAGTAACTTGTCCGGCCTTTTCCTTATTTCAAGGTATGACACTAACATAATCGGGAGTCTAGACCAGTAAGCACATCCCGGAGGCGAGAAGAGAACGATTTCGGCATAGTTTTATATATACAATTCAGATAATATCAACGCGGTAAAGCACTTAGCACATTTAGTATGAAACATGTAGGAAAATCAGACAAAGCCAAATATAATAATTATACTAAGCTCGAATTCTTGAACCCTGAATCGGAATTCTGGGTTCGTGTCCCCAGCAGAGTCGCCAGAGCTGTCACACCTCTTTTTTACGCACTACTCCGAAGGATAATGTACAAGGGAGTTTTTCCATTTAAAGTGATATTATTCGGATCGGGATTATTTATTTAGAGTCGCCAGTTGGGAAATATTTGGCTTTTGGTGTCCCAAGTCACTGGTTTATCTTGAATCCCGAATCGAGGAAAATTTTCGACTTCCCAATTGGAGTCTGCGAACCAGAAATTCTAAGCAAGGAATTCTGTTGACCCGAGGGAAGGTGTTAGGCACCCCCGGATCCCGTGGTTCTAGCACGGTCGCTTAAATTATTGTAAATGGCTAAGTATCTGATTTTAATACATGTTATAACTTATGTGCTTTTTTTTTTTAACTTTAAACTGCTTTTGTTACTATTTTTAAAGGGAATTACAACGTCGTAAAAACGCGTCTCAAACCACGTCACATTAATGCACCCGTGATTGTTGACACATTTTGACTCCGTTGAGATTTGGATTTGGGTCGCATAAATGCGCACCCGAGTTTAAGAAGGTAAATTATTAAAAGCGCGCCTAAAGTGAATAACGCGTTATTATCTTTGGGAGGGGCCGCGAAATTCGCTAGACGGCCCATCCCGAGTTCTAAGGATTTTATCACAAATAATTATTGAGGGCCCCGCAATTTTGTATTTTATTTGGCGAGGCTCGTCTCATTTTATTTAAAGGTCCAATCCAAAACGAACTATGATTTTTTATTTTTTTGTCTCTAAGAATAAAGAAAGGCCCTAATTAAAAAGTATTGTTAACTGAAAATTAGCAGAGGCAGCCCAGGGACAGTTTTTAGCAAGGTGGGCTTCAAAGCCAGCCCAATCAACCCAGGCACTCATTAAATCCATCAGGCTCGATGGGCTGAAACCCATGAAACCAATGGCAATGGCCTAATACTTGGCCCAGAAACAAAATTTGAAACGAAGCCTAGTGCCAGAAATCAAGTTTTACCTACTGAACATAATATAATCATTTCTAGTTGTTATTAACCTTCATTTTACTAATTCAACATTCAAATGTGTCTATATGACACATAATTCATGTAGACCAAACTATGTGTGCATCTCCAGTTTGATTCATTTCCAGTTGTTCATTTTACAAAGACCAAATTAAAACACTACAAATGAAATATGATTTATTCATGATATGTATCAACGGCAACCTTTATGCATAGCTTACAAAATGTGCTTTTCCAATTATCTGATTAAAACATGTGAGAAGAAGCTATCAATCTGCTTTGGATTTAAGGTTATTCTAATAGCTCATTTTGATCTAGTTTTATATAAAATATAGTCAGTCCCTAACAGAAGTGCACATCACAACTCAAATTAAATTTCCAACTCAAATTAATCACCAGTATTGAACGTGTAGGCTAGACAAGTGATCTAAATTAGTTACAGCCAATAACAGTCCAAAGTCCACTCTACTTAAGTGATTCAAGTCTCCATAAACTAAATAGAAAAGCACGAAATAGTCCTGGCAATTCACATTAACACAAATCCATTTATTAATCCTACAGTCCACAAGTTATAAAACATAAACAGTCCCACACAGTCCAAATCCATTACAGTGAACAAATTAAACAAATTGTACAACGACTATTCTGAAGCATGACATGCTAAACATCTATATTAGGGAGTTAGTTTCGTTTTTATTCCAGATTCCAATAGAAAAAGCTACATCAAGCCAGTTCTCGAATGTGTACCTACAATGTGAAATAACCAGTGAAAAATAAGAGTCAGCAGCAGTAGATTGATGCTCAACAACATCTCAAAAACAGAACGAGCAGCCCAGAATTGTTTCCAGAGAAGGATCGCACCAATAATAAACCAGATATACTTGCCGAAAAACCAAATTGACTCAAACCGATACCAGAACAACTTCTAAAACCAAACAGCCCACAAAATCAGCCTGAAATAACCTCAAATAGACCCAAAACCACTCAAAATATGCCCAGGCATCACACAGGATGTATCAGCAAACAAACTATAGTCTAAGTGATGCAATTCAAAAGCTGAAGCTCAAAGTTGACTGGAAATTTCAATGGAACGGTAGTTCTGAATTTTTTTTTTAGTTTTTCTAATGGTTTTCTATTATTTTTGGGTTTTTGAATGTTTGAAATTTAAAATTAGATCTGGAAATTAGAGAGAGTTTTTGGGGGGAGTTTTTTGGAGCTCTAAACTTTGGGAATTTTTCAGAGGGTCTAAACTTGTAAATCAAGGTACTAGGGCTGCCTTTTATAGGCAAGGAAAGGGGCAGAATGTTCTAGAAGGGTTTACTCATTTTTCCCCTTGTTTATTTCAGAAATTAGTGATTAATCCCTGAATTTGTGGTTTGTTGCCCAAGTTACTGCTCTAAGAATCCTAAAACTTACACTAAGGCTCCCTTCTAGAAGGCTCTAGGGTGTTCTAGCTTTATTTTCCACCTTTGAAATGCCTATACTACCCTTACTTGAGTTCTAAAAATACCATGTCTTAACAAACCAGCCCTTTCCCATGCCCAAACTACCCCTGACTACTCCCTGAAATTACTAACCAACCCAAACCCCTTTTGCTTTAGTTAAAATTCAACCATGGTTAATTAAAGGCTAAGTTATTCAGCTATATCCAAACTGATTCCAAAATTCTAAGACTGAATCCAATTAATGCTAATTGAGACTGAAAATTGATCCTAAATCACACTACTATCCAATTATCAACTAACAAGAGACTAATTACACTAAGCACTAAAAATGAATCATCAAAGAATCAGAACTAACACTTGAATTAACTGATCAGAATTCATGAAACATGATTAACCCGGAACTAAACAAAAATCAGAAAACTAACAATCAACATATACTAATCAATTACCCATTTATGAATTAAGATTGACCTATTACGAGTTAAACTAACCTAATATGAACAAACCTAAATCGTGGCTAAATTAACAGAAACATGGATGAATGGATCAACAAAAGGTTTAAACTAATTTTGGAGATTAACGAAATTAAACTACCCTAAAGAAAATCAATGGCAAGCATACTAAAATTAAATAACCAAATTACAAAATGAACCTAAGAGAATAAAATCATGAATCGAAGAACATAGGAAACAAATAAAATAAAAGATCTCAAGCTTCAAATCCGACGACCTTTGTTGGCAAAATCAGACTATGACCATCCTTAATTAGGTGTTTCACATGAGAAAATACCTAATTAAGGGCTATTATAGCCCGAAAACTGTTTTATCCCCAATTTATAAAAGTTAGGGTTCTGAGGTCAAATTTCGATTTAAGATTTGACACGAACGAGGATGATTCGGAGATTGAGGGTTATGAGTTTGGGATGAGGGTGTAAGGAGAGTGTATGGTGTTAATTTGGTTGGGTTTGGGTGAATTGAGGTTTTGGCCGGATTTTGGATTTGAATTTCGAGAAGATGGACTGAGATTTGGAAGAAACGGGCCACTGATATGGAAAGGGGAGGTGAAGTAGTATCTGTGGTGTAAATTTAGGGTTGATTGGGTCTTCGCCACAAGTGGAGACGATTTCCGACCGGCAGCGGAGAACAAGATGGTACGAGGAAGACGAAAAATGTTCTAGGGTTTCTTAAGATTTTCGGACAATTTTATTAAAAATCAAGGAAGAATTATGGGCCGTTGGATGGGGAGATGAATGGTCCAGATTTTCTCACGCCAAAACGACGTCATTTCAATTGTGATCGGGTGGACCAGGTTAATGGGTATCTGGGATGGGTATTTGGTGGATTTGTTCTTTGGGCTGAACGAAATTAACCAAATGGCCCAAATCGGGCCTCTTAGTAACAACCCTCTTTTATTTGTTTGTCTTTCTCTCTCTTTTTTTTATTTTTTTTATTTGTATTTTAGTTTTGTTTGTTCTTTGTATTTTGCTTATTATTTTTTATGAATTTTCTGATTTTATTGAATGCAAAATCAAGAACTAAAACACCCAACTTAAATCTAAACTTATACTAATTAATATTCCAAAAATTAACTAACTCCTAATTTTAAGGAAAACTTAAGACAAACTTTAACAATTAAAAGCAGAAATGCAAGGAACCATTTTTGTTATTTTTCTTATCTTTGTAAAAGCCTAATTATTTACTCTAAAAAATGTAAAAATTAAATTCTAAGTGTTCGTGCAATTTTTATTTTATATGACTTATCATGCACACACAAATAGCATAAAAATGCAATTAAATCTTAGAAATCAAATAACAAAAGAAAAATCCTAATTTTAAGAAATTTATAGGAGTAATTTAAATGAGGCAAAATTCACGTGCTCACAGGTATACCTTACGATCGGGCAAATGCTTGATAAATATGACTTTCTCCAATTCTTCGATCGTTGATTTGGTGGCGTCGGAATCATCAGGGGATACAAAAGATATGGGAACCCCGTAGTTGTCGTCATCACCCGTCCCCTACTTCTCCGGTTGGGTCAGGGACTGGGTTTGGTAATTGATATTTGGTTTTTTCCTAGGCGACTGAACCCATACCTTTTGGTGTTGAAAGTGCGGATATAGGGATCACCTCTTCGACTACGAACGTCTCCTTTGTGGCTAGTTGTTATCCATAAATATTTTTAATCCCTTCTAGCGTTGGGAATTTCAACACATGGTGCAGAGTCGATGGTACTGCCCTCATGTTATGAATCCAGGGCCTCCGAAACAAAGCTTTGTACCCCATATCTCATTCGTTCACATAGAACTTGGATTCCTGAAAGGTTCCAGCAGCGTTCACCGGTAATGTTATCTCCCCTTTACTGGTCTTACATACCATGTTGAATCCGTTTAGAACTCAGACTGCATGCACGATTTGGTCTTGTAAATCGAGCTATTCCACGACCCTCGATCTAATTATATTGGCCGATATACCTGGATCAATTAACCCACGTTTAACTTGAGATCTATTTATGAGTACAGATATTACAAGTTCATCATTGTGGGGCTGCATGATGCCTTCAGCGTCCTCTCGTTGAAAGACATTCCCTCTAGCACGTAATCTCGAGTCTATTTTTCCTTGTGATGGATGCTTTGGTGCGCTTTAACATCGGCCCGTGAGGAATGTCGACCCCACCGCTGATCATGTTAATGATGTGTTGAGGTTCTTCCTGATCGATCTGTCTACTAGAATCTCTATTCCTGAAATGATTCTTGACTCGGTCGCTCAGGAACTCTCGGAGATGTTCGTTCTTGATCGAGCTACTTCCTCTCTTATATGTCGGCAATCCTCTGTTCTGTGGCCGTGAGTGCTATGATATTTGCATATTAAGTTAGGATTCCTTTGGGCTGGATCGTACTGTAGAGGTCGAGGCCATTTGATGTCTTTGATGCGTCTGATGGCAGATACGATGGTGGCAACATCGATGTTAAAGTTGTACCCCGATAACCTTGGCGCTTCCTTAGGCCCGACGGGCCTTTCGAAACTGTATTTTCTATGAGTCCCCGGTTGTTTTGACCCAGATCGCTTCTTTTCACTTCTCACAGGGTTTCGCCCAGTCCCATTACCTCTTCGTTCTCCATTGTATTGTTGATACCACCCCTGTTTAATCTTGGTTCACGATCAATGTCTCTCTTGACTTTGTCAACAGCTCTAGCGGGATAGACGGATCTGAATCGGGATGCAAGCTGATCAACTTTGACCCAAATTTTTGATTGATACCTGTTATGTACGTTGGCCCAAGTACCAGGCAGATATTCTACTAGATTTTGTTTTAACTGCTGTAAAGCAAATGAGCTTCAAACATTGAGTCCTTGGTGAAGGCCTGAACGGCCCAATCGTCCGTGACCGGAAGCAGGTCCATCCATTCAATTTCAAATCGGGACACGCTCTGAGTATCTCATTATCTCGTTGTTTCACTTTGAAAAGGTCTGACTTCCTGGTTTCGACCTTGATGGCCCCGACGTATGTTTTTACGAAGGCATCCTCAAGCATAGCAAATGAGTCAATAGAATTAAGAGGTACATTGTGATATCATATCATAGCTCCCTTTGACAGAGTTTCCCCAAACTTGGATAATAATTAAATTTATTGGTGGTTTTAAGGATATAATGATTAATTTAATACAAAGCAAAAAATGAATTAGAATGAACAAATAAAGGTATATCAAATTCAAACCACGCGAGGAGGATGATTCCAGCCTTAATGTAATGTTCACCTTCAATCCAGGCTCACAATGGCCAATATTGATAAACAAGAAAAAGAGCTTTGATAACAGTAAAAATAATACTCTATTGCTTTGGAATGCGTGTTACAATCTATCTATTGAATTATCAGACCCCTTTTATATAGTAGAGACATGCTTACTCTAGGTACAATTACATAAAAGGTAAAAAAAATCTTTTGTTTAACTGATTGCCGATTCCTTATCGATATGTGCCGAGATTCACATTGTGATATCCGACCGGTTGCGAATATCACGCCCTTCTATCGATCGTGTTTGATTGCCCGACAATATTTTTCGAAATCTGTCAGGATTAGGACTGATCCCGGATCATGATCCCGATATTCTCAAGGGTGGGCATTATGGCCCCGGATTCTTACTCGATTAGACCCTTGTTTTGATTCTGGTCCTTCGTCATAATGTTTTGAGCGCGATTTACCCCATCGGAGACTGGGGTGTACCGTGAGCCCAATTTTACCCGTACACAATTAGTTTTCGCCTTACTTTAGTGTAATTTTTCATTTCTCACCTACTTAACAAATAAGAATTAATTACCTTGAAATTAATAAAAATAGTAAATATATGATTAGTTCACCGTTGACTTGCCTACAGGCGATGTTGGGCGTCGTCACGGCCTATAGGGCAAATTGGGTCGTGACACTTCTCAACGGCATTATTGTCTCTAAGTGTTTCCCACATTTTGGTGCCAATTTTGTTTTGGACAGATTTAGGTGATTCCTCGACGAAACATTTTTATTATTTATTTTTTTTATAAAAATACTTTTAATTTTTAATGATCATAAATATTTTACTGTAAATCCAATTTTAAATCCGCCTCTGCATCGGTTATATTCTGACGATTTTTTTCTTAGAATAAGATTCGAAGAATGAAGTCAGCTGGAGGTCAGAATTGCATAATGTATGATTGTTAAGATACTTTTTACAAATGTTTTTATTTATTTGGGTGTAATCTGATTTCCATTATCAGATTGTATATTAACGTATCTTAAATTCATCAAAAAGGATACAAATTGTAGATTATACTGTATTTACTTTTTTAGGTGCAACTGATTTCCTTTACCAGATTATATTGTAACTTGTCTTTAATTCAACAGAAAGATTATGACTATAAATAGCATCACACTGCTTTCATCTAACATCCAAATTAAGTTCATAATTTTAAGAAAAAACATATATTTTTCTCAATCAAACAGAAAAAGTGCATTATATCACAAATCATGAATTTTAAGGTTTTAGGAGTAGTTTTTCTCACTATAATTTTTGCAGCAAATGCTGAAACTATTGGTGAGGTGAAAATATTTTGCCAAAGAAAATGTCGAACTTCATGTATTCTCGATCTGTGCTATAGGCATTGTATGAAGCATTGTCTGCCTCCCGTTTCTTCTAAAGAACTGAATTGTCAACTTGCTTGTTCAACTCATCGTTGCTCCAAATTTAAAGAAGGTATAATTTTTTTTGTTAGTTCCTTTATTATAATATGTATTACGAAAAAAAAAAAAGAAATTAGTGATGGACAACCTACGTAGCTAAACAGTAATCATTAAGTTGCATTTGCAATTCCTCAAACTCTTCTTGAAGTACATCTTTTTTAATTCCACATACTCGTCGCTAGTCCTATTTAATGTCAGAATATTAAAAAAATTGTTAACTAAGTATTATGTAGTGACAGATCATTGACGAGAAGGGAAGTCGTGGGGCAACGTAAAATTTTCTTTGTGTGGCATATAGGCCACGGGTTCGAGTCGTGAAAGAAGCTACTAACAATTGCATTAGGATAGACTGAAGAAGCTACTAACAATTGCATTAGGACAGACTGTCACCATCATACCTTTTGGGATGTCGTCCCTCCCTGAATACAGGATGCATTGTATAACGGACAACCCTTTTTAGATCATTGACAAATTTTTGTAGTTAATTCCTATTTTTTCTTTTAGTATAATATTTCCAATTAATATAAACTAATTTACATACATTTAACAAACTCTTGGCAGATGCGGAGCTAATGGGAAGCTGCTTGGATGAATGTTCAACAAAATATTGCACCTAGGATATATAATGTTATGCTACTTGTTTTGAAATGAAAAAGCAAATAAACAAGAAAAAAATATATGCTATCTTGATAACTCCCAATGTAAATCAAGATTTATGCTTCAAATGAAATAATATTTTTGACAACTCCGTCTTCTTCTTTTTTAAGAAAAAGGTTTGATGTACGATCTGCTGATCATTATTATGATTAATCCAACTTTTGAAATAAATTTAAAAGATGTGATGAAAAAGCAAATAAACATGAACAAAAATATACTAACTTGATCATGACTCCCAATATAAATAAAGATTTATGCTTCAAATGAAATAATACTTTTGACAACTCAATCTTTTGTTTTTATGCAAATTCCTTGCCATTTCAATGCATCATTTGCTTTCATTTTTATGAAGGTGTCGATTAAACTGGTTTGATGTAAGATCTGCTAATTATTGTTCTGATTAAAATAAATCATGAAATATATTAAAACGATATGATGGTCGAGTTACATAACTATTTTTTATGGGAATAAATGTCATGGGCAGACCTTTTTTCAGACTCTAGCGGCACCAAATTGCCCGTGCGGCGCCTATAGTTACCGATACTACAAGCCAACCTTTCCTCTTTCCCAGGTTTTCTAGCACGATCATGTGCCTGTTGTGGAGCTTGCCCGGGAACCTTGCTCCAACTGTGCCGCCCGTCTTATGTCTAGGCTCGTAGCCTTAACTAGTTGTGGCACTTCTCATCTTTGGCTTAGGACATATCCGTCCCTCGCCTAGCACTGAGCATCGCTCTCGCGTGCACAGTCCAATCCTCAAGCCTGACACTCGCCTCGTGCATCCGCACCCAGCTTGTGCTTCGCCCGAGTAGGGCAACCTTTAGTCCTTGGCCTTTGTCATGTGCGCCTCTCATAGCATGCTCATCTTTTTCTTATGGCATATCCAAGCATAGCACTTGCAACATACTTTAATCCCACATAGTGCAGTGTCGCCCTACAACTGCACGTCTAGGCCAACGAACCCTTGCTTGCCTAGCTGAACCCAAGCCAAGCTCACAAGTTGACACATGAGGCCCCTAAGATAGGTGCTTCAAGTATCCAATCGGCACGGAGGTCTTTATCTACCATTCTGGTAGCCCGTATGGCATAATCGTCCCACACGTCAAGCCTCCAGCGCCCGTTTGGTGCCCAACACCCCGCATTTTTGGGGTCATGTCATAAAGCTAAATATAGAGGCGAGCTATTATTCGGCGAAGATAATTAGTATAGTTTGATGTAAAAATTGGCCGTGCAGATTAATTTTAACCCAAGAAAAAAGAAGAAATTATGGTACTGTAGTCCTTCAAATCCTTTTGCTTTTCCATTCTCCATCCAGATCACTAAATCAGATGCTTCTGTTAAATATTCAGCACATTTTAATTAATATTTCATAAAGAAATAATTGTTTGCCCTTAAAATGATACAATTGAATTTATACATGATTTATAGGCAAGTGAATTAATTTGATCCTAAAATAATAGATGAATTAGACAAAAATTATAATACTTAGTCTTGAGATGGAGATAAAATAGTAGAAATTGTAATTCTGGAGCAGGGCTTTCGGACAATAACAACGATATCAATAAACAAGAAAATAAAATTATATTGAGCTCTGAACAAAATACAGCGTATGTTTGTCAGATAATTCGTGTCCTGCAATAATAACAGAGCTCACAATTTATATCTGCACCAAGAGAACAAGATCTTAGGATCAAGCCCCCCTTTAATGGCAATTATGAGGGCTATTGAAGAATGTGAGCAATAAATGTCATATTGTTTGTAATGGGTCGTGCACTTAACGATGTAGAATATTCCTCATTAAAATGCTACTGATGGAAGACATTTATTTCATCTTTATGAATATCATTCTCTTTAGTAACATACAGGACCGTTGCCTCCGGATTTAACTGCCTTCTATCTTCGACTCCTCGTGTCACTTTCTTATGCGATCATTTAATATAAATATATTTTACCATATACAGATAATCCCCCTACTTTTCAGTGGCATAACTTTGTGTCATCAGAAGCTGGTAGGAACACCTTTTTGGCGAAAAGTTCTCTAACACCCTCTGAAAATTTTATAACTATTGATTAGACACATGTCTCACCGCATTTAATGTCCTGAACACGCATTATCACACGATTTAGCATCACTTTTGCCGGTTATCGAGGTAATTATGGCCACGATTGTAGCCGCCTATATCTTTACTTATATGCATCAACCTCCTTCATTTACACTTCATAATTCTCTAAACTTTCTCAAACTTTCTTTACTCAACTCAGACTTCGTCTTAAACATTTTTTTAACTTTCTTCTTTGAGAGAAAAAAAAACCTTCCTTCTTTTCTTATAAAAAATGGCCTCTTCATCTAAAACCCCTAGTTCTCAAAGAACAAAGGTAAACCTGATGATGTTGCTCCTCCTACAGTAAGCTCCATCATTCCAAAGAATCTTGTCACTACCAATGACTTTGAAGAGAAGTATCCTTCTACTCATCCTCATATGTGGACCGTTAGTGTATACACTTCTTCCACCCGTCCTTTTAGTATTCCTGTGGTGAAGGAAGACTGCCACTATCAAGATTTGGAAGTTATCGCTCCCGACCTGGCCGAGCGGATGACCTTACCCAAGAAGGATTTTACGTATTTTTACACGTATCACTTCACTTTGGGAGCGTTCTCTTTGAGTGGAGAGCTTGACTCCATCATCGTGGAGTTCTACCTCCGCTACCAGATATTCTTGGCACAATCAAGTTCTTCGGTGTGGAGGACAATTGCTTATTTTCGGCGCCTGTGCCAGGAGACAGGAGAAACGCTAACCCTATCTCGAGTGATGAACTTCTTTTCCCTCAAGATCTTCTGCGGTGGAATGATAAATTTCAGCAAGTTCGGATACCATGCTCAGATATCTAGCATCGATGATGATAACGACCATGGGTGGATGGAATAGTTTGTTTCAGTTGCCACCAGTGTCATTATCCACGGCTCTAGCCTTTTCGAAATTATTGAACCTCACTCGTAAGTCTACCATTTGTTTTTTCTTCTGTTAAAGATCATTCCATATCATTACTGACTCTTCTTCTTTTACTTATTTTAGCGACTCGGTGGGTTCCACCCAATGTTGAAGGCTTGGACCAATGGGTCCAGAAAATTTTGGACATTACTACGCCCCAAACATGCACGTGGAAAGAATTGTCCCTTAAATGTGGGGGGAAGGCCAAAAGTCATAGTAAGTCAAACTCATCTTCTTTTTACCTTTTCATATTTCATATAAGGAAGTTGTTTGACCCTTCTCTCCACTGAATTCACGTGTACCCCAGATCTCAGTCGTCACCCTCGAGGAGGATGTTTTGGCTAATCCTGCTGATGCGGCGAGGCTATTGCAGGAGGCCTTTACACAGACACGTATCTCTAGGCCTACTTTTGGTGCGAGTGCTTCTTCTCGTAGTTCTCAGCAGGAGAACAAACAACCAAAGAGAAGGCGTTCCTCCGCGACCGAGTCATCTTCAAAAGTTGTGGTGATAGCCCATACTTGGGCTGGCCATAGACACTATGATGATTGACGATGATGGGAAAGCCAGCAAGCAGGGGGCATTTCTACATAGAAGATAATGACCTTCCTCAGCTCAACAGAGTGCTCAATCAGTTGAGTTAGTTACACCAACAGAGGATATGCCTCGGCGCTCTAGGGGAGTTTGAGATGGTAGAAAATGCCAACTCCCGCTTCCAGATCCCAGTCATTGTGAATGGTACCGTAAGGATGCGTACCGAGTCCCTGCCATCTTCACTTAATGAGCAACCAACAACCAGTACTTCATTTGCCGCAGCCACTTCTCATCCTTCAACATCATCAGCTTCATATCCTTTTTCACCAACTCTTCTTTTACCACCAATAATTGCTAAATCATCTCCACCGGCCGGTACTGTCTGAGAAGAGGATGTCCCTATCCCCCAGTCCTCAAATCATGGGAGCTTGGGGAAAAATTATGCTACCCCCTTAGAAGATTCGCAAAGGAGGAGGAGCGTTTCTCTCTCGATCTTTGCCGGATGCAACATGTTGTCCAGGGCGGTGGAACTTGCTAACTATCTGAAGCCATTGGCTTTAGAAAAAGATAGGGAAAACATACACGCTCTCTTGGAAGAGCGTTTGTTGAATAATTCTATGCACAAAGCCGCAACAGTATATTCTTTGTTTCTATCGTTATCTCTTTTATCTTTGATATAGTAGTATGTTGAGTTTATATTTTTTGTTTCGTAGACCAATTTTATTTCTTTCGAGGGCCTCCAAAGGTTTATTCGAGATACGGGGGATCTTATCTCCGAGTGGGATCTACTTTTGGCCAAGCAGGACCAAACTGTTGTTCACCTCTCTAAACTGGAAGCTAAAGCTGCAGAGTGTGTTGTGTAGGAGGCTTGATTGCAGCAAAGCGAGCAAGAATTAGAGACCCTTATCTAAGAGATCACCCCATTGAGGGTTAAATTTGAAGAAGCTAGGGACAAATGGGGTGAAGTCCATAATGTCGTTCTTATTGCATCCGATCGCGAGGCTGCCTCAATTGAAAGATTAAATAATTTGGAGGCGGGCATGAACTCCAAAATTATAGAGCTTGCTGCTGCTGGGGTGAAGTATTCCCAATTGGAAAGACCAGTAAGCATAAGACAATATATATCCAAAGTTGACCAACAATATATTCAGCTATACTATTCGTGATCTTGATGTCATCCTTAGGTGTGTTAGATCCGCACGAGACAATATATATCCAAAGTTGACCAACTTAAAGAAAAACTCAAGCATCGATGGCTTCCGTCGTTGTTGAAAAAACATATGATATGCACAACATGAGGAGAAAAACCCTTGGAAGAGGCTGAAGCAGGTGTCATTGACTTTGATGCAGAAATTGCAAAAGCCTGTGAGCTGGAGTCCACTGCAAAAAGGGATCTTCCGACTAGGCCTGATACTACCGATTTTTTCTGGTTCCGGTTCTAAATTCTCGGGAACTAAAGAGGACCCGAAAGGCGACGATGCTGAAGGTCAAAATGACAAAGGCCAAGACATCGAACCAGCGGCGGATCTACCCACTTCTTTTGGGGGTGCGGATGCATCTCTTCTGTGACGACCTGGTCGGTCGTCTTAAGAATTAATGCTCCAATCCCCTATTAATTGCTTTTCGTATGTTTATTTCTGCTATTTTGATTCGCCGGGATATTCGATTTTGAGTTTCGGAGAGTTTTGGGACACTTAGTCCCTAAATGAGAGCTTAAGTGATGGAAATTTGACCATAGTCAGAACAGTGTGAAGACGGCCTCAGAATGGAAATCTGTTGTTTCTATTAGCTCCGTTGGTTATTTTGGGCTTAGGAGCATGTTCGGAATATGTTTTGGAGGTCCATAGCTAATTTCGCTTTGAAATGCTGGAAGCTGAATTTTTAAAGTTTTCGATTCGATAGTGAGATTTTGATCCGAGGGTCAGAATGGAATTCCGGAAGTTGGAGTAGCTCCGTAGTAGTGAATGTGACATGTGTGCAAGTTTGAATGAAGTTATAGGATTTGTTAGTAGGTTTAGTTGAGGTCCCGGGTCCCTCAGGATGATTTTAGATGGTTGACAGAAAGATTTTTGGAATTTGGAGTTGCACCTTCATCTGTTTTTCTGTCATAACCGCACGTGCGAGTATGGGACCGTAGGTGCGGAACCGCAGAAGCGGTGGATCAATTACTGAAGCGAAAATGGGGAGGTTCGGCAAGAGCCGCAGAAGCGGTAGGTTTTCCACATGAGTGGTACCGCATATGTGGATGGGGAGTCGCAGATGTAGAATTTGGTATTAAGTGGAAGGTCACAGGTACGACCATTTGGTCAGCAAAAGCGGGACCACAGATGCGGTAATAGCTAGGCAGAATTAGTTTCAAAATTTGAAAATTCGATTTGGAGCTCGGGAGAGGGCTATTTTGAGAGGAAATTGAAAAGGAGATCAGTGGGAAACAATTATTTAACCCTTTCTAGTTATATTCCATCAATCTATAGTTAGTTTCATCATTTAAATTCGAATTGGAGATGAAAATTGGGAATGAGTTGGAAGAACGTTCTTAGACCTAGAATTCGACATTTGATTGGGAATTTGACCTTAGATTTGGATAATTTTGGTATGCATGAACTCATGAGAGTATGAGGATTCTGAAAATATAAATTTTACCTGATTCCGAGACGTGGGCCTGAGGGATATTTTGGTCATTTTACCTAATTTCGCATACTAGCTTAAAATTTCTTTATAGAATCAGTTATTTGAAGTGTTATTTACATTATGCAATTGATTTAAATAGATTTGGGCCATGTGTAGTTGAGTACTCGTGGCAAAGACGTGGTTTGAGGTTGATTTTGAGCTGGTTCGAGGTAAGTGGCTTACCTAACCTTGGGGGGGGGGGGGATTTCCCCTTAGGATTTGTATTGTGATAGTTAAAATGCCTTGTACGTGAGGTGGAGAGTGCGTACTTATGCTAATTGTTGAAAATCGTGTTTTCATTAAAATAGCCTTAATTATATTTTTCCTTTCTTGCGTACACTACTTAGAATTTAAGCTTGTTGTAGATTAGGAAAGTATGTCTAAATGACTTAATTGTTTATTTGCTCAGACTGCCTTATTTGAATTATGTGCAGCGTGCTAAGTTAGGAATACCTGTTTCACCTTGATATGAAGTTGACAATTTATGACTATTCTTCGTGTTGTTGCATTGTGTTTACATTGGAACTACAGATGTGGGATTCCGGTAGATCCCCTTGTCTGTTTATTTAGGACTACGAATGTGGGATTCCGATAGATCCCCCTTGTTTGTTTATTTGAGACTATGGATGTGGGATTCCGGTAGATCCCCCTGCACAGTTATATGGAACTACGGGAATGCACTTGATAGATTCCCCAACACTGGGTATTTACATTTAGGACTACGGATCGGGATTCCGATAGATACCCGCGCATTGACAATTGGACTACGGGATGAGATTCCAGGAGATCCTTTGGATATATATGATGGACTACGGGATGGCATCCCGGGAGATCCACTGGATAGTTGTGATTGGGACTACAAGACGGTATCCTGGGAGATCCCCAGTTGTTATCTCTGCGTTAAGCTGCATATTCCTTTCCGTGATTATCTTGTCTTTGTTCTAGTTGTTGTTGTTCTTCTATTCTGGTTACTTCTTACTGTTGCACTCAATTATAATGTCTTATTCTATGCCGTTATACCTTATATTTTATTTAACCTCAGTAGGGCCCTGACTTTCCTCAGTACTACCCGACCGGGATTAGGCTTAGCACTTAATGAGTACCGCTATGGTGTACTTATGCCCTTCCTGCGCATATTTTTCATGTGCAAATCCAGGTACTTCTACTCAGTCCTATCACCCTTGAGGCGAGGTGACTGCTCCAGAGATTTCGAGGTATACCTGCCGCGTCCGCATACCGAGGAGTCTCTTTCTATTCTCGCTTTATAGTATTAGCCCTTCTATGTCTACTGTCTTTGTTAGATATTCTGGAGTTACACACTGTTAGATATTCTAAGGCGTGTGGTTTCATGAGATTCCGGGTTTTGGGAAAGTGTATTAGTTTTTGGTGAAGCTGTATTGTATATGCCGAGTGGCATTTTTAATATTGTCCTATTCGGTTATTTTGGCTTTTAATTATTTTTTCGCAAGTTCTGTTTTATTTACACATTGTTAGGCTTATCTAGTCGTGAAGACTAGGTGCTATCACGACAGTTCACGGAGGGTAAACTCGAGTTGTGACATCTTCCTCCGGGTTCCAGAAATGCACCATCTTAATTTTTGATTTCCTTTTTCAACATTTATACTTGTGTAGTTTGGAACATTAATTGAAAATAAAAACGTTTTTTCGCTCAAGTCTCATATAAGTATCCTTTACATTCATTTAAACATTTGTGCAAGTTTGATCTTTGAGTCCTTTTTTGTTTGGTGTTTGCGTAAGTTTTAGTGTTTGCGTCTGATCATGCAAAGCTTTGGGTGTATTTTCCCCCGAAAGCGTTTGGATTTCAGGCACAGGTTCTTCCGAAATTAATCCTTTATCGTGAGGGTCTTTATAAGAGAGGTCCCTCTTATGTTTAAAGTGATGTTAAAGAGGATGTCTCTTGTTTATTATGGCACTAGCATTTGAAGTACTTGTTTAACTTTCAAAAGACAAAATCAATTCATCGTTTAGACAAGAAACAAGATAGAAATAAAAGGACTTCAATTTATTTCTTCCATTTTCAAAAGTACATAATGTGCTAAAAAGAATTTGCCATTACTTGTTGCTAACTTGTACAACTTGTTTCTACGGGGTTGGCCCCGCAGTTCCTGGTCTCGATGATACAACTATGCTTTCGGGTTTATTATTCTGATCAACGCGACTGTCGTTGTTGCCGAATCCTCATATAATTCCCCTATTGTTCGAATGCGAAGAATGCGTATTTGTAGGGGTGTGCATTCGATTTATCGATTCGATTTTGACCCTTATCGATAATTGCTTATTGATTATCGATTTGTACATATGCTTATCGTTATCGTTTCAATAAGGTTTCAATATTTTCGATTTATCGATTTTTGGGTCTTATCGATTACAGCAATAAGAAAATTTGTGGGATTCCACGTAAAGTATATCGCTATAAACACGCCTAACTTATATGGACAAAAGAAGCTAAAATAAGACAAGTAAACAAGTAAATGTGTCAACAAGTAAATGCAACCAAACTCAAGTAAGGGATCAAATGTATGCCACCAACACTCCAGCGGTATAAAAAAAAACAAAAAACAAAATACATCATCACGGCTAATAATGTTTTCTGTTAATTTAAACTTCATTCCCTTGAACTTTAAATATGATCAATGTGGTTGAGGAAATAATAGGGTTCGGGACTTAGGGTAAAGGAAAGGGTATTAAAGAATAAGGGTAATTTCTTTTTATATTTTTAGTATATCTTATCGATTTATCGATAAACTGATAACCGAAGAGGACAAAATCAAAATCAAAATCGATAACTCGATATAGAAAATTTTGAAATTGAAATCGATAAATCGATAAACCGATAACAAATAATCGATTCGATTTATCGATAAATCGATTTGAATGCACACCCCTACGTATTTGAACATTGGAAGTTTTACACCTTCGAGGATTCCACTAATGAATTGCTAGATAATCTTCAGTTTGGTAACAAACTTCACTTCCCCTTAGGAATTCATACCATCGAGCCAAAAATTATCTAACAAACCCCTAGTGGCTTACACTTGTGAATGGTCGGGTAATCTTTGTTCGGTAGAAAACTTAACTTCCCAGTAGGAACTTTGCTATCGAGCAAAAGACTATCTAACCGCTACGGAGTGGTTCTTCTCTTGTGTGCCTTGTCATTAAAAATCTTATTGATGTTGTTGAGACTTCCGTCGCAGTATGCTTTCCATTTTTGCTTCATTAAAAAACCTTGCCAGAAAAACCCAAATTGAGACAAAAACTGACGAAAAAAAATAGTGCAGCACATACTTTCAGTATAGGTAATATTCATCAGCAATAGTAGCTCTTGAGGTATGCCACTTCACATTTTCTTGTAAACTTTTCACCATCTTGATTCACTAACTCGTATGATCCTTTCCCGGTAACAACTGAAACCCAGTAGGGGCCTCCCATATTGGACCTAGCTTCCCTATATTGAGCTCCCGAGTGTGTGGAGTCACTTTCCTTAAAACCAAGTCTCCTTCTTTGAAATAACGGAGTTCGGCTCTTCGATTGCAATATCTTTCTATTCTATACTTTTGAGTTGCCATCCTTATATATGCCAAGTTCCTGCATTCATCAAGCAGCTCCAAATTGACCAACATTGCTTCATTGTTTGTTTCTACATTCGCCCGAAAGTATTTCAAGGTAGGTTCCCCTACTTCCACCGGGATCAGTGCTTCTGCTCCATACACAAGGGAGAACGAAGTCTCTCCCATGCTCGATTGGTAGTTGTTCAGTATGCCCATAACAGGCCATTTGCCTTTAGCTGCTTCCAATATCTTTTTGAGATTCTGTATAATCACTTTTTCATTGATTCCGTTTGAGCATTTGCACTTGAGTGATAGGGAAAAAATGTTATCCTTTTGATTTTCAAGTATTCGAGGAACATTGTGACCTTTGCACCTATAAATTATGGCCCGCTGTCGTAGGCTATCTCTTTTGGTATCCCAAATCTGTTCTCCCACAAGAAATCTGCCACTTCACGTTCACCGATCTTCTCTTAAGGACCTTCTTCAACCCACTTGAAAAATAGTCAGTTAAAATCAAAATAAACCTTAACTTACCAAGGGTCGGTGTTTGTGATCCCACGATATTCATTCCCCACTTTATGAACAACCATTGATACAAAACTAAGTGAAATAGTTCTGCAGGTAATGTACCAATGAAGCACAAAGTTGGCACATATCGCATTTTTGAACATAAGCTTTGGCGTCTTGTTCCACTCGGGGCCAATAATATCCTGCCCTTACTAATTTTAGTAATAAGGAATCTGCGCTCAAATGATTTCTGTATATACCTTCATGGACTTCTTGCGTAACATAATTAGCTTCGGAGTCTCCCAACATCGGGCTAACGAAACTCGGGCCAGCACTGCCTTACCGCGTAGCGCCCAGGATGCCTTAAAACACTGTGGCAACTTTTCGTGCTCGAGGTAATCATTGATATTTTTCCTCAACTCCCAGACTAAATTAGTTGCGTTTACCTCGTAGTAGCTATTTGCATCCAGAACCGAGTGCATAAGATGTACGACTGTACTGGAGTCTGATCCCTTCATTTTCATAAATGAGCCAAGGTTAGCTAATGCATCCATTTCTGCATTTTCTTCCCTTGAGATATTGCGTAATTGACCATTCTCGAAACCTTGCAAGTAAAGCCTGAACCTTCACTATGTATTGTTGCATGCGTTCCTCTTTGGCCTCGAAGATCTTGTAGACCTGATTTACCACCAGCTGGGAATCCCATTTCATTTCTATGACCTCGGAATCTAGTCCCCTGGCCAATTCTAGCCCTACAATCAAAGCTTCATACTCTGCTTTATTGTTAATCATAAGAGTCGTTCTTATGGCCTGCCTTTGGGTTTCTCCTGAAGGCGTGGTTAATATTATGCCAGCTCGAATCTTTTTATGTTGTAATCTCCGTCCGTAAATAGGGTCCAAAATCTTGATGTCAATTTTGACACCATCACTGCTTCTTTGGTTTCCAAAGGTAACAATCCCGAACTAAAATCGGCCACAAAGTCGACAAAAACCTATGACTTAAATTCAATCCTTTTTTTATATATTATGTCAAGTTCGCTCATTTTAATGGCCTACTTGGACAGCCTACCCGCAAGTTCAGGTTATGAAGGATATTCCGCAGGAGAAAGGTGGTCACCACAGCTATCGGGTGACATTGGAAGTAAGCCCTTAGCTTCCGAGCGGCGACTACGAGGGCTAAGGCCAACTTCTCCATATGAGGGTAGTAAGTTTCTGCTCGTGTTAAAATTCTAGTAACATAAAAAATGAAATATTGCGTACCTTCATCCTCACGGACCAAAATGGCGCTTACCGCTTTCTCCAAGACTTCTAGGTACATAATAGTTTTGCGCCTTCCTCCGACTTTGATAGTAATGAAAGACTTGACAAATACCGTTTCAAATCCCTCAAAGCCTGCTGACATTTCTGGGTCCATTCAAATTGTTCTTTTTTTATTAACAAGAAAAAGTTATGGCAAATGTCTGAAACCAGGAAATGAACCTACACAAAGCGAACAATCGCCCTGTGAGTCGTTGCACCTCTATTATGCTTGAAAGCTAGTCCAGGTTGTCTTTGATGGTTTTGATTTTATCAGGGTTAACCTCAATCCTCTTTTATGACACTGGGAAGCGCCACCAAGCTATCATAACATAATAAAATGAGAATGAAAATTGAGAAATGGACCTTTTATTGATGATCAAAGCTGAACTTGGGCAAACACCCACTGAGGAGGTCTACCTGTTTGCCTGTCTGGACCTGCACGCATGAAATGCAACACCTCCGTAAAGGGACATCAGTACAAAATAATGTACTGAAGACAATATACTGAAGCTGAAATTAAACTGATAATATAATAACTGAAAGCAAATAGGAGTCAAAGAAAATCTGAAGATATGCTCATCTGCTGATAGCGAATCAACTCTCTCAATATAGTGAGTTAAATAGATTTTTGTCCCTATAAGGCTCGGTATATTTATATATCTTCTTTGCTGTAGTAGGCAGGCGCTCGATGATACTAGGCTCTGTATCTCTACCAACTGGGCTCGCTCACAGGCGCTCGGCTACAGTAGGATCGGTATATAACTTACCATCTGATTAGAGGTTGCCCAATAGAGGCCTGCCCATCGATTATAGCTCGATGGTAATGAAAATACTTCAATATGTTTATATAAATTCTCTGCTCTATTGATTGGAAGAAGGAAATACTCAATTGAATATGAAGTCTCGATAAGGAGAGTAGCGTAACTTACAAAACTAGTCAAATATACTTAACTTGCGAGACTAGCAAAATATACATAAATTCCAGGATATAAATTTTTCTTTATGACTCATTATCAAACTTTTGTAATTACGAGATCATGCAAAATGAAGGAACAGCTTAGCTTTAACATACCTGGAGTAGGAAAAAATTCGTATGATATTCTTGGAAAAGGTTGCACCGTACTCCGTTAGAATCGCAAAATTGTTTGGCTCAAAAGTTAAAAGTATACTTTGTAAGCTAGAAAAAAATCAAAAATATGAGAGGGTAAATCATAATCAAATATAATAGGACAAGAGATGTAAGAATGATAACTATGTTGTATATCTAATACTTAAAATGATATTCTGGACTCAAGAAAAGTTGTTCGTCAGAAGTAAGAGATAGAGAGAGAATCAGAGAGAATGAGAGAGTTGTATTATTCAATAATAATACCCATGGTTTTTACAATGGGAAGGTCCCCTTTATAAAAGGAGGGGCCTTCCTTAAAATAATAATAGAAGTATCGAACATGGTTGACGTCCTCCTAGCGGGGACGCCCAGTTCTAAATAGCGTCGCCTTCGCCCTCACATCCGAGTCGTGCCCTTATTGTAGCAGATATACGCTTACTGGGCGTACCCTTTGGCGTAGAGGTGTATAGGGTCAAATTTGACCCCATACAGTTAGTCCCTCCGCTCGTTGGAGGCGTATTCAGTAGACGTCTTCAATGGGCAGAAATGCCGACCTCATCTTCGGAAAATTTGACCTTATTATGAGGGAGATGACGTGAGTAGGGGAAATATATGGCATCGGTGATCTGTTGACACGTGGTCTCCTTTTTAAAATGACGTCACCGCCGGCATGCGTCATGATTATACTTGCTCCCGAGGCGTTTCAGAAGATGATTTGATGTTTTGGTTTCCCGCGCCCATTTTGAATCATGCCTCTTCGATTTCTGTGTATCTTAGACCTATAAATAGGAGGAAGGTTCTATCTTTTTTATCTTTCGAACTTCTGAATTTTTTCTACTTCCCTTTTCATCTTACTTGCCAAAAACCGCTACTTCGTGCTGAATTCTTCCATTTCTATTGAAACCACCCTTCTTATTGTCAGAGCTTGATTTATATAAAAAAATTATTATGGCAGAACGTGGACAAAACAGCAAAAAAGCCAAGGGTGACACCCCATCTAGGGTTCCACCATCTTCGGGTGGTGATGGGAAAAAGGTAGAGAAACCCCTCATCCCTCTTAGCGTAGATAATGTCCTTCCAAAAGAGATACACGCTCGTAGAGATTTCCCGAACAAGAGCCTGACTCCTTCTTGGTATCATAGCAAACTATTACAATCACATTTGGACAACCTGCGAGAGGCGTACCAGATTCCAGACCACGTGGTGATGGAGCCGGCCGGGATGGACTATGCCAATGTACACCGGCAGGGATACTGGACATTTTATGAATATCCATTCTTGATCGAATACGGCCTCCCAGTGTATCCCCTCGTGGAGGAGCTCTGCCGCTTTTACAATGTGTGCCCGGCTCAGCTCACTCCCTACACTTGGAAGGTGTGTCGTATTATGACCACCTATTCGGCCAGGGCCAAATGCAGCGTTTCGGTCAACCACCTCTTACAATTATTCAGCCCTGGCTACATGAGGGGTACTATGCGGCAACTAAAAAGCCGTGGCACAAGGGGCCTGGTCGTTAAGGCCGACGACAAGACTAACCGCCGCTTCTGGCGTAAATTTTTCTACATCAGGACGGAGCACCTGGTGTCGAATCCTAAAGGATTCCCAAAAAGATGGACTCCAAAACGTAAGTGTTTTTGCTTGAATTTAGTACTGTTCATGATCTTGGCCGTACGGCCATTATAAATTCTTTTTGATTTCCCTCTCCTTTTTGCAGCGAGGGCTTCTCCACCCCGATTTGTTGACAATATTAGGTCGTGGGTAGAGAGGTTGATTCCATTTGCGGAAGAGTGTCGCACCTAGTCCGCGTTCCGTGATCGATACGGCCCACCAGGTAACTCTTTGACCATGGTTTGGAGGTTTCTTTAGGTTTCGTTACCTGACTTATTCATGTTGGCAGGTCGGAGCGCCCCTAAGAAGAAGAAGCAGAATGTCGCTGCCTCGTCTGGGGTGGGGACTGATTCTGGAGATGAGTACATACCCCGTGGCTCGCCCGGTGATGGTGTTCCAGAGGTTCCTCAACCTGAGGTTGCGCCTGTGGCTGCGTCCACAAGTGAAGCAACTCCTTCACCGCCATCCCCACGGCCTGTGAAGGAGACTTCCGAGGGTGAGGAGCTGCCGGAAAGGAATAGACGCCGGTTGATGCTCGGCAAGGGGATAGCCAAAGAGGACGAGGGGGCGAGCGAGCCCCATTCAGAGTCGAGGCCAGTTTTTATGGCTGATGCCATCCGCTTTGGGTGGTCGGATCCCCAGGGGAGGGAAGTTCTCGACGCCGCCCCCGTACATGTTCCGGAGGGTGGCGTGTCAGCTGCTGCTGAGGAAGCAGATGATGAGAAGAGGGCGGAACCTGAGACGGCCCCTGCGGATACGGGTGCATTGAGGAGGGATCGAGCCCGCGTGGGGATGATGGCGGGTGGGTCTAAACGCCGAATTTTGATCCCACGCGGATATAACCTGTTGCAACATAGCGAGCAGGCCTCAACGGATATGAATCTGCTGTGTGCGGCCGCTGAGCGCAAAATATTGAAAGACGTTAGCGACAAAGATCTATCTCGAAAGGTTGCTGGTGCGGCCTTACGGGTATATTTCGTTTTTTTTATGTATTATAAAGTGAACTTTGGTGCGTGCTAATTTGTCTTCTTTCTGTCTCTTCTTCAGACCCTCATTTTGGAGATAGAGAGGGGTCGGCAAGCGCAGAAGAAGACCACCTTTAAGAAGGTGGCAAAGAAGTACCGGGAGTGTTGCGCCAAACATCAAGTGCTGGCAGACCTATTCGCACAGGACCCGTAGTTTTAGGTTTTTCGTGAGGGCCTGGAGCAGTCGGAGGCCCAGCTGAAGCGAAGCGTAGTTTAGCTGGAGCAGGTGGATGACCAGCTGATGGCCTTCTTGGCTGGAAATATTAAACTGGAGACTCTTCTCCAGTCAAAGGAGGATGAACTGGAGGTTGGTCGTGGGGCAGCAGCGGAGGCCGCTAATTTGTGTGCCGAGGTCGATGTCTTAACCGCCGAGCTCAATGCTAAGGCGGCTGAAATTAAGGCTCTTAAGCAGGCTGCTGCGTCTAGGTCCGACGACGGTGTGCCTGGCGAGGTGCGGGATATATGGGTGTACGCCGAAGCCAAGCTGGTCGTTTTCGAGGAGTTGCTTGCTGCAGGCCGAGCCACTGAGGCGGAGGTAGAGGACTAGCGGCGTTTAGCTCGGGTTGCCTAAGAAGCCTGTGGATATAGTTTCGATTCCCCAAACTAGGCGGGCTATAATTCTGAAGACGTTAACCGTCTGGCTTCCGGGTCCTGGATCTCTGTAGCTTATCAAGCTGAGGGCGGCAGCGGAAAAGATGATGGACCGGCAGGTGACTGCGGACAGGATGGCGGGCCGTGTTAGGACTTGTACTTATTTTGTTTTTATTGTTTTGTGGAGATGTAAATAGATTCCGTTGTATATGTATATTTTTCTTGATGATAATAGAAATTACTCTTTTGCTGTTACTTTTCGTACCTTTTATTTTCGGTATCTCGACTCCGCAGAGTGGATGCTTGTTAATGTTGCCTTGTCTGTTGCTTACGTGCTTTGCACCGTAATCGGACAGAGTTAGTGACCGATAGTGACGGTTGCCTTAACCGTGATATTGTCGATGGTCCTGGATATGTGCGTAACTCCAACTATTATCGAGTTATTTCGTTTGTCGTAGTCGAGCTAGGTCGACTTATTGACGATGGTGGCCTTAGCCATTTACACGTTGGAGATGGCTGTAGCCATGTATGTGACTTAGACTGTCGTCAAGTTTGTTTGTCGTAGTCGAGCTGGGTCGACTTATTGACGATGGTGGCCTTAGCCGTTTACACGTTGGATATGGTCGTAGCCATGTACGTGAATTCAACTGTCGTCGAGTTTGTCTGTAGTAGTCAAGCTGGGTCGACTTATTGACAATGGTGGCCTTAGCCATTTACACGTTGGAGATGGCCGTAGCCATGTATGTGACTTCGACTGTCGTCGAGTTTGTCTGTCGTAGTCGAGCTAGGTCGACTTATTGATGATGGTGGCCTTAGACTTTCGTACATTGGCGATGGCCGTAGCCTTTCATAAATTGGAGATGGCCATAGCCTTTCATACATTGGAGATGTCCGTAGCCTTTCATACGTTGGAGATGGTCATAAACTTTCATACGTTGGAGATGGCCGTAGCCTTTCATACGTTGGAGATGGCTGTAGCCTTTCATACATTGGAGATGGCCGTAGCCTTTCATATATTGGAGATGGTCGTAGCCTTTCATACGTTGAAGATGGTCATAGCCTTTCATACATTGGAGATGGTCGTAGCCTTTCATACGTTGGAGATGGTCGTAGCCTTTCATACGTTGGAGATGGTTGTAGCCTTTCATACATTGGAGATGGACGTAGCCTTTCATACATTGGAGATGGCCGTAGCCTTTCATACATTGGAGATGGCCATAGCCTTTCATTCCTTGGAGGTGGTCGTAGCCTTTCATACGTTGGAGATGGTCGTAGCCTTTCATACATTGGAGATGGTCGTAGCCTTTTATACATTGGAGATCATGCTAGTCCAGTCCCTTTGTCATGCCAGTCGGGAGGGCGTATGGAGTGGCTGGTGTGATAAACTTGCCTCGTGAGTATCTCCAGGAATCCCCTCTGCCGCCTCGTTAAAAACCTCCCCGAGAAAACTCAATTGGGATAAAACTCAGGTAGGGGAAAAAGAGTACGACTCAGGAGGTGCCTTTCAGAAATGGAAATACATGAGGTAGGCGGCGTTCCAATTGCTTTGGAGCATTTTTCCTTCCATTGTCTCTAGCTGGAATGCCCATTTATTCGTTGCTGTTGTGATTTTGTATGGTCCGTCCCAGTTGGTGCCCAGTTTTCCTTCGCTTGGGTCTTTTAATGCTAGCGTTTTGGCTTTGAGGACGTAGTCACCTACTTTGAGTGGTCGTATTTTGGACCTCTTGTTGTAATACCTTTCGACTTGTTGTTTATGCGCTACCATTCTTATGTGAGCCATTTCTCTTCTTTCCTCGACCTCGTCGAGGTCTTGGAGTCTGTTCGCGTAGTTTTCTGTGCTGCTTGTATGCGAATACCTAAGGCTTGGTTCACCTACTTCAACTGGTATGACAGCGTCGGTTCCGTAGAACAGTGGGTATGGTGTCTCCCCTGTGGAGGATTTGGGTGTGGTCCGGTGTGCCCATAGTAGTTCTGGTAGTAGCTCAGGCCATAGCCCTTTGGCGTCTTCGAGCTTCTTCTTCAGTATGTTTAGTATCGTTTTGTTGGATGACTCTTCTTGGCCGTTGGCGGAGGGGTTGGTATGGCGTGGAGAGTATTCGCTTAATATGCCATTTGTCGAAGAACTTGGTTGTTTTCTGTCCGATGAATTGTCGTCCGTTGTCGCAGGTGATTTCTTTGGGGATGCCGAAGCGGCAGATGATACTCTTCCATATGAAAGCGATGACTTCCGGTTCGCGTATTTGGGCGTACGCACCTGCTTCCACCCACTTAGGAAAATAGTCAGTTAAAACCAATAAAAATCGTACCTTTCCTCGTCCTGCTGGTAGCGGACCGACTATGTCCATTCCCTATTTGATGAATGGCCATTGGGAAGTGATCGAGTGGAGAGGTTCACCTGGTTGGTGTATCATGGGGGCGAAATTTTGGCATTGTTCGCATCGGCGGACATATTCCGCCGCGTCTTTCTTCATAGTTGGCCAATAGTAGCCGGCCCGTATCAAGCAGTGTACGAGGGCGCGGTTACCTGTGTGGGCACCGCAGTGGCCTTCGTGCACTTCTTCGAGTACTGGTGTCGTTTGGTGAGGCCCTAGGCACTTGGCCAGGGGTCCGCCAAAGGTTCTTTTGTAGAGCTTGCAGTTTATCAGGCAATACCGGGCGGCCTGTACGCGGAGCTTCTTGGCTTCTTTTTTGTTAGGTGGGAGTGTCCCCTCCTGCAAGTAGGACACAAACTGGTTGTGTCAGTCTCAAGTCAAATTTAAGGAGAGTACCTCAGTATGATCAATGGCTGAATGAAGGAGGGTGACTACGCTTTCTTTGTTGAAGTTTTTAGCGGTTGCAGCCAGTTTTGCTAGGCCGTCTGCCTCGGCATTCCGTGCCCTAGGAACCTGCTCAAAGCAGCATTCGTCGAGCTCGGTCATTAATCTGTGGATTTCTGATTGGTACTTTTGCAATCTCTGCTCCTTGATTTGGTAAGTCCCAGCGACCTGGTTCACCACGAGCTGGCAGTCGCAATGGAGGAAGAGTCGTCGAGCACCGTACTTGATGGCTAGTTTTATACCTGCGATAACAGCCTCATACTCGGCCTCGTTATTAGTCATCTCAGGGCATCATATGGACTGGCAAAATATTTTGCCCGTGGGGGCCTCGAGAACGAGTCCTAGTCCCGATCCCGAGGCATTAGCGGCGCCGTCAGTGTAAAGAGCCCATAGGTCGGTGTTAGAGGGGGCACGATGTGCCTCTCGTTCCGCCTCTGGCAATATCTCTACGCTGAAGTCGGCCACGAAGTCGGAGAGTACTTGCGACTTGATGGCAGTTCTCGGGAGATACGAGATATCATGCTCGCTGAGCTCTATGGCCCACCTGGCGAGCCTGTCTGATAACTGAGGCTTATGTAGAATGCTTCTCAAGGGGAAGGTTGTTACTACTTTTATGGGGTGGCATTGAAAATAGGGTCTGAGCTTCCGTGAAGCTACGACCAGTGCCAGGGCTAATTTTTCAAGGGGCGGATACCGTATTTCAGCGTCCCACTAAGGTCTTGCTAATATAGTAAATAGGGGATTGCGTACCTTTAGTCTCGCGAACCAATACTGCACTGACGGCGACCTCAGATACGACCAGGTATACCAGCAGGGCTCGCCCGGATTTGCTTTGGCCAGCAGTGGAGGCGAGGATAGGTACGCCTTCAGTTTTCTCAAGGCTTCAACACATTCTTCGTTCCAGTGTAATCCATTGTCCTTTCTCAGTACATTGAAAAATAAATGGCATCTGTCGGAGGATCGTGAGATGAATCTAGATAGGGCGGCTATTCGCCCCGTCAGCTTCTGCACCTATTTTTTGCTGTTCAGCACCTCAGGTATCGTGTCTATCGTCTTGATTTGGTATGGGTTAACTTCGATACCTCGTTGCGACACGAGTAATCCTAAGAACTTCCCTGAGGCTACGTCGAAGGCACATTTCTCGGGGTTCTGCTTCATCCCGTATCTTCTCAATATTCTGAAGGCTTCTTTCAGATGGTCGATGTGATCCTCTTTTCTTGTCGACTTTACCAGCATATCGTCAATATAGACTTCCATGCTCTTACCGAGCTGCTCTTTGAACATCTTGGTGACCAATCTATGGTACATAGCCCTCGCATTTTTTAGCCTGAAGGGCATCACTTTGTAGCAGTAAGTCCCTTGATGGGTGATGAAAGTTGTCTTCTCCTGATCTTCCTCGGCCATCATGATCTGATTGTAGCCGGAGTAAGCGTCTAGGAAACTTAACAGTTCATGTCCTGCGGTGGCGTCAATCAATAGGTCGATGTGAGGTAGTGGGAATGAATCCTTCGGGAATGCTTTATTTAGATCGGTGAAATCTACGCACATCCTCCACTTCCCATTTTTCTTTTTAACCATGACGACGTTGGTGACGCACTGGGGATATTTTGATTCCCTGATGGAGCCGTTGGCAAGTAATTTGTCCACTTCCTCACCGACCGCTTCATTGATTGCGGCATTGAATTTCCTTCTCATTTGTTGCACGGGCGGATGCAATGGATCGACGTTCAGCTTGTGGGTGGCGATATTTTGCGGAATCCCTGGCATATCTGAATGGGAGAAAGCAAATAGATTTGCATGGTTAGTTAGGTATTCATGATACTTACTTGGGTTGGTGAGGCCGTGGCCGATGTAGGCTTTCTTCGCTGGGTAGGTGTCATCTAATTGGACCGGGTCGAGATCTTTGACAGTTGCTCTACATGCTTCCACGATGTCGGGATCTTTGATGGCGTCCACTGTCGGGTCGATTTTAGTCCCCGACACGGCTAATTGTTATGCCTCCACACTTGCCCCTTTTAGTTGTTGGGTGTGGGCGCAATCTTGAGTTATTTTGTAGCACTCATGCGCGGTGCGTGGCTCTCCCCTAATGCTGAATATTCCCCATGGGGTAGGGAATTTGATCACCTGGCAAAGGCTTGAAGGAACCGCTCGCATGGCGTGTATCCATGGGCGTCCTATGATGACGTTGTACGATGTTTCCTAGTTCATCACATGGAAAGTCGTTTCTAGCATGACTCCTCCCGCTAAGACGGGAAGGGTTATTTCTTCGGATGTCCGTTCCACTGCATTGTTAAAACCGGTTAGTGTTATGCAGCACGGTATTACCCTATCTTCGAGTCCCATTTGTGCAAGGACCCTTGGGTGGATAATGCAGGCACCACTTCCATCGTTGATCATGACTCTTTTGACATTCGTATCAGCGATACGTAAAGTAATAACTAAAGCATCATAGTGAGGGAAAGACAAACCGTCGGCATCGGACTTGTCGAAGGTGATACTACCTTCGAAGTCTTCATAACGTTCGTGGGAGATGGTTCGCTTCAGTCTGTGTGTATTGGCAAATTTGACGTGGTTGATCGTTGAGTCGTTGCTGCCACCGACGATCATGTTTATCGTTCGCGTTGGGGAAGGCAGCTTTGGCGGCCCACGGGGTTGTTCCCGTCCGCGCGCAAAGTTGATTTTCCCTTTGTCACTTAGTAACTCTTTCAGGTATCCCTGGTTCAGCATCCTGACTACTTCTTGCCGTAGGCCTATGCAGTTTTCGGTTTTGTGTCCCCGTTCCTGATGGAACTCACACAGGACGTTTGATTTCCTTGTGACGAGGTCCGATTTCATCTTATGCGGCCATTGCACCTTGGTGCCTAGCTTCTACAGTGCGTACACTATTTATGAAGGAGACACACAAAAGTTATGTGCGGATAATAAGGGGGCGTACCTCTTTCGTTTCGAAATGGGGCTACGCGTCGTTGTAATGCGTCCGTATGTCTTGGCGGTGGATGGGAGGATATGGTGTACGGCTGATGTCGGTCTCTGTTGGAGCGCGAGGGTTGTTCTCTACGTCCCTCATTGCGCCGATCTCTCCTTGTTTCTGAGTGTACTGCCATTAGCCGTTGAGTCGGCCCATTGAGGTCATCCTCGTTCGCTCGTACCTCGGCACAATAGGCATTGTGGATTTCCTCCCATTTGATATGGGGATATTTCATGAGGCGACTCAGCAGCTTCTTGGTCGCCTTTGAGCTGTCCCTGCTTAGCCCGTTCTGGAAAGCTACCTCATTAAATGCTACCTCGTGGCAGACATTTATTTTATCTTTATAAAGATCATTTTCTCTGATAACAGACGGGATCGTTGCCTCCGGATTCAACTACATTTTATCTACGATTTCACGTGTCACTTTCTCATTCGATTATTTAATATAAATATATTTTATCCTGTACAATAATCTTTTGTTTTAAGTGTGATTCCTCACACACATATAAACAAAATTTTCCTAAGCAATCTTATTATATAAGCAGCAAACTTTATCCCATATATATTGCTCCATTACCTTAATATTTGCCCATTTAAATATGTGAATATGCTCCGTACATACTTGTATTAAATGGAGTAATTAAAGTAAAAGTTCAAAGCACATGCTTGGCCGGCTTGCCCACTTCTCCGCTTTGCTTTTACGCTTTTCTAAATGGTACGCAGCTACGGACGAAATTCAGAATTTAGGGTATGTTGGGTACGAAAGGAAATATTTTTTGAAAAATATTTTTTAAATTTTTTATATTTTGTTGGTTTAAATTTAAAAATATTTTTCTTCGTACCAAACACACTCTTAATGTTTATGGGTTCTAAAAAACGACTTCAAGTCAATATTAACAATAACAAGTTTCACACTGTAATAATTGTAAATATTTAATAAAAATATACCGAGCATAAACTAAAGTTAATGGATCCACATGAAATTGTAACTGATAATCTCAAATAAATGTCATTTTGGCTAATTGAATTTGATTCTACGTAGCAATAAAAAAACCTGTAAACAGAGATGAATAGACAGTCTCACTAATACTTATAGTCTTCAATACAAAGTCTTGAAAACTTTAGACGATGAACAATACTAGTATGCAGCGATTGCAGTAATTTATAATTATAACAACTTTTTTTACTCCTTTATAAAAGGGATGTAGGAATTCACGTCTCATTTGTTGTCTGTGTTTCTCATGACATAAATTTTGGAGTTACATAAATTTTTAATATGTATTTGATAAGTGATTGAAGTATATAAGCTTTTCAATGGGTCTATGGGACACAATAATGACACGTAAATAAGAGCTGATCCAGGATTTAAACTTTATAAGTTTAATATTTAAGATTTTTGGCGGTAAACCTATTATTATTTTAAAGTTATGAATACATCTACTATTTTTTATAATTTTAGTGAATTTTATACTTAAATTTATGCTTTGTTGGGTTTAATTAAACCCGTTACTTTGCACGTGGATAAGTTCCATTATGGGTTATATAAAACAATATATTGCCAGTAGCAATAAGTAACATGGAGAAGTGCCGAGTGTCGTGCTAAAAAAAATTGTGCATTTAAAAGATATATAAAATTTTATAGAATAAGTTTTTAAGAACTAATATTTCCAACAACTAAATGTTGTAAGATAAATTAACAATATCTAGTGTATCTTTTATTTAGAAATAATTTTTTACGTTATCTATTTTTAGAGCTTATAGTTTTATTGAATTCAAATACTTTTGTTGAAATGAACTATGGACTCTTTTAATAAAACATTCAATTCTTGACATTAAAATTTAATACATTAATTTAAATCTTTAATTCGCTTCTAATCAAGATTAGAGTAAAATCTTAGTAACTTATAAATGTTTAGGCCAATATTCTACTTTTCACTACTAGAGAATAGAGACCATAAGAATTGACACTGTTGCTTGGCTTGTATATATTTATTCTCTTGCACCAAATAAAAAAGATATTTATTCTCAAATTCGATATTCAAAGTATATTCGCTAATATATTCCTTTCCTTTCATATGAGTTTTCTTCCATTTTCCTTCTTTTGGCTCGCATTCCAATGTGATGGAAAATGTGCATTTTTGAGTATATTCCAAGCAATGAGAAACACAAAGTCATTAAAGCAATAGTGAAGAAACAAATTCACATATTAAAAGCATTTTAACTAAAAAGAGATATTTTTTGTGGGTTTGCTATCTAGTATTCCATCCGATTCGCAATAAGTGACCAATTTACTTTTTCATATTGGCTCAAAATAAGTATCCAGTTAGGTAATCAAGAAAAAATTTAATTTGTTTTGACTGTTTTACCCTTATGTGCATAACCCTAAAAAATAGGGGTGTTCACCGTTCGGTTTGATCGATTTTTGATTAAAACCAAACCAGTTTAATCGGTTTTTAAAATTTTAAAATCACAATCAAACCAAATTAAATACAAACCATCGGTTTGGTTATTATTGGTTTGGTTCGATTTGGTTCGATTTTCGGTTCGTAGTAAGCTAATGATAAGTCGATAATAATAAAACAACACTAGACAATAATGTGAAAATAATTTGCTAAATTTATGCTTTTTTATATATTTCTTTCAGAACTGAAAGTTTATTTACCTGTTTATATGAAAAGAATGAACAAAAAAATAAACTAAAAGTTTGTTTTCTCAAACTTTAGCCACTGTAGTCCTGCAATTTGAGTTTGCTTTTTTTTTCTCTTGTGGTAGTATTTTTTTACTCTTGTGGTAGTTTTTTTTTAACTCTTCTGTTAGGCAAAAGTATGTGTGGATTGTTAGAGAATTAGAGTCTCCTAAAGAAAAGAAAATTGACTGATTCCTATTGTTTTGGGCTTAGGCAATCTTTTAAGATATAAGTAGGATAAATCAAAATTCAAAATAATAATTAAATTGCATAAAACATCTAAAATTATTTTGAAAAAGATATTATAATGTATATAAATAACTATTAAATTTTTTATATAATTAATCAGTTTGATAAAGTTTATATTTCGATTTTTTTGAATAGAACCAAAACCAATCCAAATATTATCGATTTTTAAAATTAAAAACCAAAACCAATCCAAATCAAGAAAAATATCAGTTTACTTAATCGGTTTGGTTTGGCTTTCGATTTGGATCGATTTTCCGTCAAACAGTGAACAGCCCTACTAAAAAGTTTTCTCACTCCTCACTATAACTATGTGACCAATATTTAATAAGGGTATTTTAGTCATACTAGTTATTTTTGTATAGGATTTAACATTTTCTTAATGAGCCTGTTAAAAAAAACTGGTCACTTGTTATGAACCGGAGGAAGTATTAACAAGGCAATTATATACAACAATTTACTATCTAAAGAAATATGTGTAACTCCAGGTCTTTTGTTTTCCTTTTATTAATGATTGTCCCTAATTAACGTTTTCATTAAATAATTATCACTTAGTAAAAAAATTGTTTGCACCACAATACCCTTACTCCACCTTAATGCTAAATAATTAAAGATTTTCTTCAATTTAAAGTTACTTTAAATTTTGTAAATAGCCTTTTCTACAGTCTACACCAGATATTCGTAAACGAATGGCATTAAGTCAAATAAAAGCATGGGAAATGGGATTTGATTAAACAAAAATTTATTTGGTAAAGTCTAGAAATGCTTGCTAAATATTGCTGCCACTGAGTACTTTACGATGTTTTCAATAAAGTGGTACACATCAATTATTGCACGCAACAAGCTATGCAGATTGCTTATCAAAGCGTCTGCTCGACCCCAACCCACACGCTATAAACACGTAATTTATTCAGGCCAAATCATGCCTACCTGATTTTTGGCTAATTGGTTTTGTGGCTTATAAAAATTTATTTTATGTCAAATTATCAATTTTATCCGTAAGCAATTTGAAAATAAAACATCAACGATCTTTGTCGCCTATCTTTTTCAATTAAATTTGTAAAGGTCATGTTGAATCATTTACTCAAAAGTTTTATGGAGTGGTTGTTAGACTGATTATGTTGTACGGAGCTAAGTGTTGGTCTGTCAAGATCTCGCATGTCCAGAAGATGAAAGTCGCAGAAATAGGAATGTTGTGATGGATGTATAGATACATTAAGAAGGATATGATTATGAATGAGGTTATGGACAAGATGGGAGTGGCTTCTATGACGGACAAGATACGGAAAGCGAAGCTGAAATGGTTCAGACATGTGAAGAGGAGATGCACAGATGCTCCAATGAGGAGGTATAAGAGATTGACTGTAATGGGTCCATGGAGGTAGAGGTAAGTCGAACAAGTATTGGGAGGAGACGATCAGGCAGGACATGACACATCTTCAGCGTACTAAAGACATTACCTTTGATATGAGGACATGAAAGTCGAGGATCAAGGTAGTATTTTAGTAGGTAGTCGATCGTATTTTTTTCCACACCTATGTTCTTTTTGCTACTTGTAGCACTAGGGTTGTTCTTGTATTTCTTGTTCTTAGATTTCTATTACTGCTTATTGTTTCTTTTGTTTCGGTTATTTTAGTTATTTCTTGTTGTAGCTACTGTTTTTCTTTCATCGCTTCTTTACATTGTATTCCGTTTTCATAACTGTTGTGATTATATTTTTCTTGAGCCGAGAATCTATCGAAAACTGCACATCTATCTTCATAAGTTAGAGATAAGATTTGTCTACAATTATCATCTCCGGACCTCACTTGTGAGAATTCACAAAATATCATTTGTATATTTAAATGGTATTGTATATCAGTATATGTTGCTGCATTAATTTATACGTAGTTAATATGATTTGGGGATTACAAAATGCCGGGTTAAAATTGTTGAGGTTTTTTTAAGATGAAATAGTCTTTAAAAGAGGGTGAATGGGAAATGGAGGAAAAATAAAAATTTTGAGTAAATTTTAAGTTTCCCCCCTCTTGACAATGAGACATTATCCCATATTGGAAAAGGAAACGGTTTTTGATAGGTATATACAATTGTTCTTCTTGTAGCTCTTAAAGAGTTAAGAAGAAGGCAAGCCTCGCACCGTCGTCATTGTCGCTCACTCGCTTGGCTCGGCACGGCTCGGCTCGTCTTCGTCTACGACTACGGCTACGGCTTCGGCTTCGATTTCGGCATCGAATTTGGATTTGGTCAAATGATCGATTGATTGATTAATTTTTTGGACCAAATTTATTTGTTAATAGTAAATATTAATCATGTTTATAATGGATATGTTTCAATCCGTGTATTTGTCCTACCAGTTCCAATAGCATCCTAGTGCTCCTCCCACCATGGCTAAGTGCTTGCTCCATAACAGACTAGTGCATGCTCCACTATGGGCAAATGAGTGGTGGCGGGTCAGTCTATTAATAGCTGGCTGCACTATAAATATGTACAGCAGCAGTTAGAGAAAAGACACCGAAATTGAGAGCTACTGATCTCCTCTTCAGTTTGAACTCAACGTTGGCTATAAATTGCAGTCCTTCCTCTAAGAATTTCCATGCTCCTAACTTGGCACCACGGGATCCGAGTTTTCGAGTAGGGATTTAACGGGGCCTTACACGTTTGGGTCATGTCAATTATAAAACTTTGCGGAAAATGATTAACTTGGTAGTATTGCCTAAGTTTGAATACAAAAAATTAAAATGTCAAACATGTGTGGAATCTAAGTATATTAAACATCCTTATAAGTCGGTTGAAAGGAATTCAAATCCTTTAAACTTATTTCACACAGATATTTGCGATATGAAGTCAATACCATCTCGCGGTGGAAAGAAGTATTTCATAACTTTATTAACGACGGTGCTAGATATCGCTATGTTTACTTACTTAATAGTAAAGATGAAGCAATAGACGTATTCAGGCAATACAAAAATAAAGTTGAAACACAATTTAACAAGAAAGTCAAAATAATAAGAAGTGATAGGGTTGTGATTATGCATCTCCTTTTGAAGAAATATGTCTAGAATATGGAATTATTCATCAAACAGTAGCTCCTTACATGCCTCAATCTAATGGGATTGAGGAAAGAAAGAATCATTCTTTAAAGGAGATGATGAATGCATAGTTGATAAGTTCTGGTTTGCCACAGAACTTATGGGGAAAGTCCTTCTTACGGCTAATCGGATACTTGTGAGCACGTGATTTTTGCTCTCACGACAATTACTCCCAAAAATTATAAAATAAAATAGTTTTGTTATCACA
>MU699298.1:45586-65119 GCA_026770625.1 Nicotiana glauca | reverse complement strand
GGAGATACCATAGCAAGTAGGAGGCCAATACAGGCTTGAGACGGCAGATAACTATCGTAGAAGGAGGTCTAAGCCGGTGACGATGCTTGAAGATAGGGTTTATGTAGAGAGTTGTTTATCGTGAAAATGGTAACGACAATTAAATTTGTAAATGGGATTCTAAAAATACGTGATCTATTCCTGAGCTAGTTGTTAAAGCAGTTGATGCTAATAATATGGAATTTAACGATGGAACGCGAGTTAGAACGAGATAATAGTCGAACAGAAGGGCCTGCTGCCCGGGTATAGGTCTAGTCGATGGGGGGCCTTGAGGTCGACTTCAGGGTCGAACTCTAGCTATCGAGGACAATCGAGGATGAGATAATAGTTGAAGATATAATTAAACGAGGCTCTTTATAGCCAAAACTAAGTTATATGTTGAAAAACAAGTATAAAAGCGATGGATATTAAGGTATCCTCGGGCCGATATCAAGTGATAAATAAAGAACAGACAAGAAGACAAATAAGCTAAATGACTTCGAGGCAGTGAAGACAAGAGAGTTAAAGAGGGAGAAGATATTATTGCACTTGAGTAGAATGGTTGGAGCTCTGCTTTATAGGGTGTTAGCAACTCCCCTTTTATAGAAAAAAATGGGGTAGTCAAATCTTAGTACAATATACGTTGAATAATACAGTAAGTATGATGGGACAATTGGCTAGCTCTGATGTGTGCGAGGGCTGATGTTGAGTCATTTAAATAAACCTGGTCGACCCTAGGTGCATTTCTTGAGAGATCCCTACATTCGCCGAAGCTTTGGCCGACATTATCCTTGGCAGGGTACCGACCGATCTTGAGGGGAGTGGCTAGCTCGAGACCCAGGGATTCCGGGACAACCCTTCGAGGTATTCGGTCGAGGAGAAATTGGTCTCCCATATTTCACAATGCACAGATAGTCTCTGCATTTCTTAGAAGGAGGTGATAAGAAATGATTTTTACACTCCATTCCTCTATTCCCCATAACGACGTCATGCGGATGATGCAACCCCTCTTTTTACAGGTGTTATGGCGCTTTTCCTTCCAATTTCTCTAGGATTTCCCGAAATGTCACAATTCTTCGGTCTTTTGTTGATATCGGTCCAGCTTCTATGTAGGCATTAATTGCGCCTGTTGTTACGCTTTTTGAGGGCTGTACTGGCACCGTCAGTTACTTTGCATTCCCTCAAATGGGGCTTTTCATAGTTGGCCTTTTATCCAAACCTTTTTTGATATCCATTTTTTTTCCCTTCCTAATATCTTGAATTGCTTCCATCTTGTCATGTTTGGAGCCTATGGCTTCAAGATTTTACACTATGCGCACCGTGGCCTAACCCTTAATCCTCTTTTGATTGGGCGAAGTTGCGTCACTGCGATGCTGTTGTTGTTATTGTTTCTGTCATTGGCCCGAAGTGATGAGGTAGATGATCGATTTCCTCTAACCCCGAGGTCATTTTGGATTATGCACCGCTACTCAAGAGGGGGCTCGGATTATACACCGCCGCTCACCCTCCTCCTTCGGCTCGGTGTGTTATACCTCTTTTGGATTCCAAGGGGGTATGTCGGCGGTATCTACCGGCTATCGCCTTCCGGACTGAGGCAACATTTCTAGAAGTGGCCCTAAAATGGCAGTATCGGTGGAGCTCGTACTAGCCAAAATTTTCACCCAGCCACTTCTCGTGTTCTTCCGGCTTCTCCTTCGTCATCTTGATCTTCTCCCCTGCCTTCCTTTTCCATACCCCTCCTTTTGAGGATGCCATTCTAGGAGGATTAGAATGTGGTCCCCGAGGGAATCAGACTTGGAAGATATTGTCTTTGAGGTCATATGCCCGAGAGGATGATGGCGGAGACGCAACAAGAATAGGATAGATACTTAGGCTCCTGCTGAATGCACATCACTTGTACTTCTTCACTTTTTGTAATCATATATGATGTAACTGTATGTAAGGAACCTTCGAGGGTCGTTGTAGGTGAACACTTGTATAAATACAAAGAAATTTTCTTAATTTTTTCCTTCGACACTTGCTGTATTTATTTATATTTTTGGCAGCTTCGAGTGCTCGATCATGTTTCGTCGCCTGTGAGCCTTTGGTTAATGAAATGGCTCCGCGTAGGGCCCTTTGTTATTTCTCAAGCCGGACCCGAACTAGGCCAATAACTTTGGGTTGCCGGGACCCCTTCCTTGTATGCGAGTGTGGACAACATTTTCGGGCTTCATAATGGCTTTTGAGAAGAGGCTTTCCTGAGGGCCTGTGGTATCGGGACGCCGGTGATTGAGGCGATATCTGAATGGAGGTTTGGCCGTGCTTCGGGCCGCCCTGGCCATTACCCGGAATCTGTTTTGCACAGGCATTTGTCAGGGATGCCCATTTCTTCATAAACCAACCTTCTTTGGCGGAAGCCTCTTAAGGCTGTACGCCAATTTGGTGGAGGCATTATTAGTCTATTGGGGCACTTTCCAGCTATGGCGGAGGTCTTCGGGGTTGAGCTTTACCTCGAGACCAAAGACGGTGCTAATAGTCGGTGCTTTTGATTGGTGTTGACCTGTTCTGGCCTTTTTCGTATGAAGTCGTGAGGTTGCTTCCGCTTCCCGGGGTCCTCAGGGTTTGCTGATTTTATGGTGCCGGCGGGTCATACCCATAGAAGCTACTTATTTGGGGGCACGTCAAGGATCGGGCACGGCGATAGACGAGATGTGTGCTTCGTAATCATAAATAAGCTTTAATCGGGGTGAGATGGGCCCATGCTTCTGAGGGGAGTGCATCATTTGAGCCTGATATTTTCGGAGTACTTAGTTCCGGAGCGGCGATTTCTTTGGGCCAACAAGGGCTGGGCCATCAAGAGGATGCTCCTTTGTTGAATAGGCTTGCTGGCTTCAGTTCGCGGTAGGTTTCAGCATGATCCCTCCGCATCTTGGGTCTTTGAGATTTTCCATTAAGGGGCTATACTTCAGGGGGCTCTGGATGAGGGCAGGCTCCTCAGGCTTCTTGGTGAAGGAAAAAAAGGTTGCACTAGATATTCGGGACATAGCGGAGCTTATTTTTCAGAAAACCTTTCGGAGAGGCAGGAGTCTTCTTGTGGTAAGTATTTTGCCTTTTTGACCTTAGGGGTGGAGCTAATCGAGCTAGGAATACCTAAAGTATAAAAATGCAGGCTTCGAGCTTCGATCCGAGTGGATATAGCTGAGGCTGTAGCTTGATTCCTTAAAAGTCGGTTTGGGAACAGCAGGTACCCGGTCTTGGCATAGCACTAAGCTGGATCGGGGATGATGAAGGAGTGGTGATTTATCACCGATGATTGAGCCAGGTCGAAGCGGGCTTTCGAGGGACGCGTCGCTCGAAGAGGCCCATGCCAGGGGTTCCGTCCTTCTAGAAAGATTTGCTTGAGCGAAGGTAGTCGAGCGTGATGCCCGGTTTGTTTAATGCTGATGTCGCAAAGAACGAGACTGGGGTTGATAGGCTGCAAATTTTTTAGGGGTGGAGCGTAGATATTGCCACTTTGTATTTTGCTATTTTATAGATTATGCTTACAGATGGAGAGTGCATCTTTCGCGCATATATATAAGTCTTGAAGTTTTACCTCATTTGTGTTTCTTCCCATATTGTCTTCAATCTAGCGTGCTGGTTTCCGTGTTTTGGTGGGATCCCCGCGGGTTCGGAACTAATCAAGCAGGCCCAAGAGCTTTAAGCACAATCCTTGACTTGAGCAGGTGTCGGGGGGCTTTGATATCTCGTGGGAGATCGAGCAAGCCATAGGAGAGGAGCACTATGCCAATTTCCCATTGTCTGATGCTGAGGACGATGAGGAGGAGACCGCTGGGCTCTTACTGCCGAAAAAAAGCATAATGATTGTTCCCTGCTTTCTTTGTTATGCATATATAGTTTTTAATATACTAAGCAGGCTGGGGCTGCGCTTCATCGTCAAAATGTAGCAATAAGAGGTGGAACTCTGCAACTTGTATCTTCTGTATTTCTGCTTGTCGGAGTTTCAATTGGATCGATTTGATCCTGGATTCTCCTTTAGCCTTGCATGCTTTAACCGTCTTCGGGTTCAGTCTTCGAGTTGGGATCTGACTCGAGCTTAATTTATCCTCGAGTTTAGCATTCGTTTGGGCTGGCGATGATGGTTTTTTATTTCTTGCCTTTGGGCGTTTGGTTATTCCAACTTATTTTTGGGCCCAATATCCGAGTCGCATTGTGATTCGAGCTTTTAATCAACCTACAATTTTTTCCTGCCTGCATGGGTGGGTAACGATGGCCTTTTGTGTTCGAGCCGAAGTGACCTGACCGATACGTGGCCCAGAGGCTCGCTCGGCTGGTTGACAGTGGCATTTATGCCGTGCCCTTAGGCGTGTTGTAGTTAAACTAATTAGGGTCCAGTCTCTGAGTCGCATTGCAATTCGAGCTTTAATTGTCCCTTAAGTGTTTTTAGGCCGGTGATAGTGCCTCTTACGCTGTTTTGGTCGTTAAGACCTTTCTATATATGGCCCAGAGGCTTGCTTAGTTAACTATTTTGGATCCGGTCTCGAAATCGGGTTACGATTCGAGCTCACTTTAATTCTCAAGTTGTCAATTTTTTGGCTGGCGACAATGGCTCTTACGCTGTTTGGTCATAGAGACCTTTTAATATGTGGCCCGGAGGCTTGCTTAGCTGGCGACAATGGCTCTTATGCTATTTTTGCCCGTGGGCTTTTTTGTACGCTTTGTTTTTCGCCCGTTAAGGTCTTATAAAATATTTTTGCCTGACCCATCGTCGGTTCCGAAAGAACCTCGATTTCAAGTTGTTATCCGCGATGTTTTGAGCACCTCGGAAGGTTCATAGCTCGTAGGTTGAGTAGGTGGAAGACTTTGTGATTTGGAGATAACATGGTCAAAACTCGTTTTTGCCTGTTGAGGGAAGCCGTTTTTAACCGGTTCTTTCCGAAGTATATTCGAAGTAGTGGCCTATGATTTTTATTTAGAGACGGTCAGGCATCCCCGAGTTGCGTTAGTGTAGCTGTATCAGCCGTTTTGACCTTAGTTATGTGTGTTTGGCTGGAGCCATTTTTGATCCCGAGTGATAGTTCAGGCGTCTACCTCGTGGGTATGCCCTTTCGGGATTCTTACAAATGCAATGTATAGCCTGAACTTCAGGATTTTCATACTTGTTGAGGTCTTACAGTTTGTCATGCATGTTGAGGCCTTACAGTTTTTTGTTATGATGTAGAATGGATCTGGTTATGCCGAGTCTTCCCGCTAAGGGTCTTATAGTTTTAGGTTTTCCAGCGCATGGCGATTGATGACAGTCTCCGAGTTATCAAGTTGTTTAAGCGTGAAGATCGCTTCTTGTGAACTTGGAGCTGCCTTGTAGGGGCTTTATGAGCTCAGAGTTCCGACTCTGGGGTTGTGCGAGTGCCAAATTGTTGATGTTATGTCTCCGAGTATTTCAGGATGTATTCGGTGAAGGGATCCCTGTCGGGAATATACTGTGACTTCCTTGTTCGGAGAACAGAGCGCTAGAAGACATCCTTTGATCCATTGTCACAATATACCTTATTGTGTTGGGTTGACCTATATCGGGCCAATGCCGATCGCTTGCGGGTTTGACCCGCTTGGAAATTTTTTTGATTTCAGAGCCTCAATCTAGAGGTCGTTTGGAGCATTGTACTGCTAGCACCCGTTCTCGCATTTTTCGGGTGTTTTCGGTGAAAAGATTTGTTATCATACTCTGAGAAGGAGTTCCCTCCCTCTTTTTGACAAAAGGTATTTTTTGATTGCTTGATACAATAGTACATGTTTTGCCGATGGGGACTGACTATATCGGCATTTTGGTTCGATGCATCGTTTTCCTACAGGGAAACTCATTTGGCGTTTTCCAAAATTCCTATGAGCGAGCCACTTTTCGGGGGGATGCCCTCTCACTTTTTCAAAAGTTGGTCTCGGGGATAGTCTTGAATGTTTTTGCGGAGTCCCTTTTTAGGTGGCTTGCAAATGTTTCCTCGTTAAAAACCTTGCCGGTAAAAACCCTTTTTCTGGGATAAAAACTCGATCGAAGGAAAAAAGTGCAATGGGTTCGCCTTTGAGGCCTCGAGGAAATAGTGCAATGGGTGTGGCTTTGGAGCCTCGAGGTTTTGTAGTAGCACTAACGTCCCGACAAATTCTGATTGGGTGCCTGCGCGAAGGTTAATTCCGGATTTGAAAAATAATATAAGAAAACGAATGGTTGTACCTTAAAGCTAGATATACAGGTGTTGCCTTGGGATTGGTCTATTATAACTGCCCGGGGGTGGAGATGCAGCGTGGATCTTTACTTTATTTTGTCAAGTTCGACCGGGGGCGAGACTTGGTCTGCTCCTAGTTTCATTTGGGGGTGGAGGCAGGTGCGTTGGTACCACATCGTGTATAGCGAACATTTCTCTTGCCGCGTGTTGTTCCCCATAGACGGTTTTGATCCCATCCTTTGTCGGGAATTTTATCACCTGATGGAGGGTGGATGGTATTGCTATTATTCAGTGTATCCAAGGTCGTTCAAATACGGCGTTATACCTTATATCTCCCTCAATGACATGGAATTTGGTGTCCTAGGTTGTGCCGGCCACGGTAACCGGAAGGATGATTTCTCCTTTCGTCATTTTGCTAGCCACGTTGAATCCATTGAGGACCCGAGTGGAAGCACGATTTGTTCGAGCATCCCGAGCCATTCTATCACCTTCGAATTAATGATATTGGTCGAGCTACCTGGATCCACGAGTACATGTTTTATCTGAAAAGAATTTATAAGAAAGGAGATTACCAGGGCATCGTTGTGGGGTTGAGACAGGGCCTCGGTGTCTTCTTTGTTGAATGTAAGGGTGTCTTTAGGGATATATCCCCGAGTTCATTTTTCTTTGGTGATGGATACTTTTATTCTTCCAATTACGGGTTCCTGGGGGCATCGACGCCCCCATGATCATGTGGATGATATGTTGCGGCTCGTTTGCCTCGTTTTTCTTGGTCGCCTCCCTCTCTCAGAATTGATTTTTGGCTGAGAAATTCCCGAAGGTGCCCTTTTTGAGCATTCGAGCCACTTCTTCTTGTAGCTGATGGCAATCCTCGGTCTTGTGACCGTGCGTGTTGTGGAACTCGCATATTAAGTTATAATTTCTCTACGAAGGGTCTGACGGTATTGGTTTGGGCCAGTTGGCACCCCTGATCTTGCATATAGCGAACACGATGTCTGAAACATTGACGCAGAAGTTGTATTCCATAAGTGGGGCGCGTTTCCGGGTGCTATGTTTTGATCGAACCTGATTCTATTGATGAGACCTCGAGGGTCCTGTCCTCGATATATCCTTCAATCATTGCGAGGTAGGTTGCGCCTTAGGGGGTTCCTCCTGTCTTCGAGGTACGTCTGGTACATTTCTTTTTTTGGTTTCGATTCTTTTACCAGGAGTCTGTTTGGGTACACTAAACCCGAAAGGGCTCCCAGTTGGTCATCCTTGGATCTTTGACTGGTACCGGTTGTGGACATCCGACTAGGTTATGACTGGATATTCGATCAGGTTCTGCTTCAGCTGTTTCAAGGCCAACGAGCTTCGTTCGTTCAGGCCTTGGATGAAGTCCTGTACTGCCCAATCGTCGGAGACAGGTGGCAGCTCCATCCGTTTCATTTGGAAGTGGGACACCAATTCCTGCAGCTTTTCGTTCTCTCTTTGCCTGATTTTGAAAACGTTGGACTTCCTCGTTACAAGCTTGATGGCTCCCACGTGTGCTTTTATGAAGGAGTCTGCTAGCATAGCGAATGAATCTATGGAGTTGAGATCCAAGTTGTAATACCACATCATGGCCCCCTTCGAAAGTATTTCTCCGAATTTCTTTATCAACACGGACTCGATCTCGTCATTCTTTATATCGTTTCCTTTTACTGCGCAAGTATAGGCAGTGACGTGTTCGTTAGGGTCGATGGTACCATTTTATTTAGGAATTTCCGGCATTTTGAGTTTTTTAGGAATGGGCTTCGGGGCCGCTTCCTCGGGGAACGACCTCTGTATGAATTTCTTTGAATCCAAACCTTTTAGGACCGGGGGTGCTCTCGGGATATGATCCACCCTAGAGTTGTAGGTCTCAACTTTTTTATCGTTGGCTGCAATCATTTTCTCACCTGATTCGATCCTTTTAGTGAGATCCTCCAGCATCTTCACTATGGCGGGGTCAGCCACTAACCCGTTATTTCTTGATCTTTCGTGTATTTGCTCGGCGGGGGGAGCTGACTCTGGTGCTGCTGTGCTGGGAGCTCTCGGATGGCTTTGCAACTGAGCAATGGCCAGTTGTTGTGCCTGCAACATTTCAAAAATAACATGAAGACTAACTTCCTGTTCTTCTCGGTCCGGGGTTTTTTGAGCTTCCTGTCGGTCGCTGTGCTATAAGCTCCTGTCGGTGTGAGAAGTTTCATTGACTTGCTGTGCTTCCTATGAGTCCGCGTCCGCTAGAATAGGTCCGGGAGTGTTATCGACTTCGTTTACCGAGCCAAATATTTTGACCTGAAATCAAAGGGTCTTGGACAAGAAAAAATGTGAAAGATAATATGCGTTTGTGCAATGAAACTAGCAAGAAAATAATCACTATTATTTTTACCCCACGGTGGGCGCCAAACTATTTACCATGAAAATGGTAACGATAATTTAATTTGTAAATGAGATTCTAAAAATACGTGATCTATTCCCGAGCTAGTTGTTAAAGCAGTTGATGCTAATAATATGGAATTTAATGATGGAACGTGAGTTAGAACGAGATAATAGTTGAACCGAAGGGCCTGCTGCCCGGGTATAGGTCTAGTCGATGGGGGGCCTCGGGGTCGACTTCTTGGTCGAACTCGAGCTATCGGGGATAGTCGAGGATGAGATAACATTTGAAGATATAATCAAACGAGGCTCTTTATAGCCAATACTAAGTTATATGATGAAAAACAAGCATAAAAGCGATGGAAAATAAGGTATCCTCGGGCCGATATCAAGTGATAAATAAAGAACAGACAAGAAGACAAATAAAGCTAAATGACTTCGAGGCAGTGAAGACAAGGGAGTTAGAGAGGAGAAAGAGGGAGAAGATATTATTGCAGTTGAGTAGAATGGTTGGAGCTCTGCTTTACAGCGTGTTATCAACTCCCCTTTTATAGAAAAAGGCGGGGGAGGGGAGTCCAATCTTATTACAATATATGTTGAATAATACAGGAAGTATGATGGGACAATCGGCTAGCTTCGATGTGTGCGAAGACTGATGTCGAGCTGTTTGAATAGACCTGATCGACCCTGGGTGCATTTCTTGAGAGATCCCTGCGTTCGCTGAAGCTTTGGCCGACCTTATCCTTGACAGGGTACCGACCGATCTTGAGGGGAGTGACTGGCTCGAGACCCGGGGCTTTCGGGACCACCCTTCGAGGTATTCGGTCGAGGAGAAATTGGTCCCAGATTTCACCATGCACAAGAGTGTTTGAGAGAGAAGGGAGCAGGTGATGGCGTGGTATGGTGGAAAATGATTAGGGTTAGGAGGGGTCCTTTGGTTTAATTATGGTAAGGACAAATATGGGTCGTTGATCTCAGAGATCAACAACCAGGATTTGAGGAGGCTTGGGTCTGGTCTAGATTAATTGAGGCTGGGTTTGACCGGTTTGGGCTTGGTCTTAGTGGGTTAGGGGTTGAAATTGGGGCTGTGTAATTAGGCTAAATCTGAAATAAGAGGGCTATTTGTTAAATACCCTTGTATTTGAATAAAAAATATTTTATAACATAATTAACAATGAAAAAAATTAATTTTCATGCACGGGGATACTTTAAACTAATTATTAAATATTTTAAAAATATAGTGGGCTAATTTCTGGTAAAATAATGTATTGATGTATGCATGGTTTATAATTGCAAAATTATTGCAATTATAACCAAAAGGTGCCAGTTTGGCTACTTATGAAATAATTTGGACTTAATGCCCATAATAGTAATATTAAATCAAGGCATGTTCTAAATTCATTTGTGATGCAATTTTATAATTATTTATATAAAGAAAATATTGAAATAAATTAATTTAAAGATGTAAAAATTATGGAAAAATATCCATTGATGCTAATGCATAGTTTTAAAGGTATATATGCATTTCAAAAATATTATAGGGAAAAATTTGGTATCAACACTATTGGCTACTCAAACTTCACCACGTTCAATTAAGCACAATAGCAATAAAAATTTTGGGCACTTCACTAGCAAGCCAAAAAATTTAAGCACATTTTATCAATATTACCCCGCCATGTTGGGCCACCCCATTATTTTGTTTTACGTTCATCATGCTCACGTAAAACAAATAAATCAATCCCTGAGTCTCAGACTCTAATTGGGATTAAAATCGCCTTTGAGGCAATTTATCAAATACTTGGCGTGCACAATTATGTGTGAGGTTCTTTGTGGGTGAGGAATTGACTTACCATCCCTAATCGGCTTGGAAATCAAGTGTAAAACTCTCACCCAACAACAAGAACTACCTATGTGGCGAAAGGGGTTGGGAACGATTGTACCAAATGTCACTATCGTTGCTCACATCAAGCTGACTAACTCCCAATTCCAATTCACCATGGAGTGAGAAAGATAAGTGAGAAGAGAAACTTCCTTTGCATTCTCGAGGCAGTGAGGCATTCGGGTGAGTATCATGTGTGTTAAGATTTTTGAAGGAGGGGAAAAAGTTTGAAGAAAGGTAGTGCACGATTGTTATTGAGAAAGCGGAAAAGGCGTTCATTTGGTTTGAGGGGCTTTGGGTGCGTTTGTTTTAATTTTTTAAGGAGTGATGGGGCTTAATTAGGGGTGTATTTCTTGGAGGAATCTTGTTAAGGGTCTTAAAAAAAGGAAAAATAGACTTACCTAGGGTGTCAATTGGAGCGACAATGAATGTAGGGCGAGGAGAAGTTGGCGCGAGGAGACGTGAGGTGCAATGTCTCACTTGTGATGATCCAGGAAAAGTAAGGTGGGGGCGGGGACTTATGCATGTAAGTCAGGGTCAGGACAAGGATTTCCGCGGCATAAAGCGCACAAGGCAAGCTGAGGGGCAAGATCCTTCGCTTGCGAGGTGCCCCCTTGCATGCTGATCTCTATGAATTGGAATTTGCCCCTGCAATTTCATGCAATTATCTTTTTTCTCCCATTCTTTTCACGTGCTTTTTCCCCGACATCTAGCTCCTAAGCACATCTTTCATTCGAATAGATGCAATACCTGGCAGAACACGTCAAATTTCGCGAAGCTAACTCATCTCTACCACACAAAATATTTCTGACCATCTTGACTTCAATTTTCCTGGAAATAACCTCAGTCCTAAATTGAATGACAATACAAAGTCTCCAAGCTTAAAATTTTGCTCGAGAATGTTCTTGTCATGCATCATCTTCATCATCTCTGTGTGGAACCTCGTTCTCTCAAAGTCATACGACCAAAACTCATAGGGCTCGTTCAACTCTATTATTCTACTTGTATATGTGGCTTCAATATAAATATTTAATTGCCTCAATACCCATAAAGATCTATAATATAGCTTGACCAGCAAGTGACATGCCTTCCCAAGCACTAATTTATATGCAACATGCCAATTGGAGTCTTGAAAGCGGTGCGGTAGGCCCAGAGTTCATCATATAATTGTCTCTCCCAGTACATTCTCACAACATTCACGGACTTTACGAACACACTCTTTATCTCTCTATTCCACACCTCTACTTGCCCACTTATTTCTAGGTGATAAGGGGTGACAACCTTATGGCAAATGCCATATTCTTCTAACAACTTTGCAAAAGCTCGATTGCAAAAGTGAGTGCCTCCATCATTAACTATTTCCCTTGGGAGTGCCAAACCAGATGAAGTTATTATTTCTCAGAAAATCAATGACCCCCTTTGTATTATTCGTAGAGAGTGACACAAACTACCACCCATTTTGAAACATAGCCCACAATTACAAGTATGTACTTATTGCCATATGAGCTGACAAAGGCTCGATAAAATCTATTTTCTACATATCAAATACTTTCACTTCTTGAATTGGATTCATATACATCTCATGATGATGAAAAATATTTCCAATTCTTTGGAATTCATCACAATATTTTACCTACAACTATTCATCAATTAACAAGGTTGGCCAATAGAAGCCAGATTCCAGAACTTTAGCGGCCGTCCTTATTCCTCCAAAATGTCCACCATATGGTGACGCATGACAAGCTTGCAAAAATAAAATTTTTCTCTCTTGGGGATACACCTCTGGATCATGGTATCAACAAAAATTCTAAACAGAAAAGGGTCATCCCAAAAGTATTAACGACAATCACAAAAGAATAATTTCTTTTGCACAAAGGATAGGTCAGAGGGAACTATACCACTCGCCAAGTAGCTTTCAATATCTGCATAATATGATGTTACCCCATGGCTTGTTTCCAGAAACTATTTTTCCGGTAAAGTCTCCAAAATCTCTTCTCTACCTTTGTTTTCTCTCCTTCAAGCCTAGACAAGTGATCCACCACTTTGTTTTTTATTTCTTTTCTATCACGGATATCTAAGTCAAATTCTTATAGTAGAAGCACCCAATGGATCAGACTAGACTTTGAATCATTCTTCTTAATTAAGGACCTGAGAGCGGAATAGTCAGTTTAAAGTATTACCTTTGAACCTACAAAAGTGAATACTACTGCTAGCATCTCCTTTTCAATCAATATGTAGTTGAGTTGGGAACCACTCAAGGTCCTACTTACATAGTAGATGAGGTTCATGGCCTTATGTTTCCATTTCCCCAAACCTACTCCCACGGAATAGTCATTTGCACCACACATAAGCTCAAAAAATTATTGCTAGTCAGGTGCAATGATGATGAGTGCAGTAACTAGTTTCTTCTTCAGCCCCTCAAATGCGAACCTACAATCATTAAAAAAAAATACAAATGGGTGACTTTTTTCAAGCAGTTTACATAAAGAGTTGGAAATTTTAGAGAAATCTTTTATAAATCTCCTATAGAAATGGATGCGACCAAGGAAACTCTTTATTGCCTTTACCGAGGTGAGTGTTGGTAATTTTTCAATTACATCCACTTTTATTCTGTCAACCTTAATACCTTTCTTGATATATAATTCCCTAATACTATACTTTCATGTATCAAAAAATGATAGTTTTTTCCAATTTGAGCAGCACATTTTTCTCTATACACCTTCTTAACACTTTTTTCAAAATTTCTAAAGCATTCATTAAATAAGTTTCCTACCACTAAGAAATCATGCATAAAAACTGCCATAATATCCTCTACTATATCAGTAAATATCCATCATAAACCTTTAGAATGTGGAATGTGAATTGCATACGCCGAACGTCATTCACTGAAAATGATAGATACTATACAAGTACGCGAATGACCTTTTCTCTCTATCCTCAAGGGCAATGGAGAACTGATTGTCCCTCGAGTATCTATCCAAGAAGCAAAAATTAGACCTTCTTACTAACCTATCTAACATCTAATCAATGAATAAAAAGGTAAAATGGTCTTTTCTGGTGGTTTTATTCAATTTCCTACAATCTATGTAGATTTGTTAACTCATGGCTGTTCTCGGTGAAATCAACTCATTATTATCTTTTTTCACTACATGCACCCCCATCTTTCTTCGGAACACATTGGAGGTGGGCTAATCCTATTGCTATCAGAGATGGGGAAACTGCTTCCCGTATCCAACCACTTTATCACCTCCTTTTTACCACTTTTTCCATTTGCATATTCATCCTTTTTTGATGTTCTCCAGAAGGTTTGTGTCCATATTCTAATAGAATCTTGTACATGTCGTTGATACCCTTATGTCAGAAATGGTCCAGCTAATAACAGTCTCGCACTCCTTCAAACCTGCAAAAGTTGTTCCTCCTGCATATCTAATAAATCACACAAGATAATAATAGGTAAAGTTGAGTTAGGTCCCAAGAAGGTCAAATTGCTTTCCAAGGGATTCATTAGACCTAGTGTTTCACCTTTGGGTATGCTAGTGTTATTTATTAAGAAAAATAATGGACCGATTAGGATGTGCATAGATTATCGGTAGTTGAATAAGGTTCCTATCAAGGACAAGTATTCATTGCCTAGAATTGATGATTTATTTTATCAGCTTCAGGGTATCAAGATATTTTCCAATATTGATTTGAGATATGTATGCTATCATGTGAAGATTAGGACATCAAATGTCCCTAAGATAACTTTTAGGACTCGTTATGGCCATTATGAGTTCTTGAGAATGTCATTTAGCTTGACTAATGCCCCAACAGTCTTCATGGATTTTATGAACCGAGTGTTTAAGCCTTATTTGGATTCCTTTGTGATTTTTTTATTTGATAATATTCTAGTTTTCTCTCGCGGTAGATAGGAGCAAGACAATCACCTGTGGATTGTACTTCAGATTTTGAATGACCGTCAATCATATTCCAAGTTTACGAAGTGTAAGTCCAAATGAGACTAAGTTGTCATTTTGGGTCATGTTATGTCTTTCAAGGGTATCGAGTTGGATCCTAAGAAGATAGAGGCAGTTTAGAAATGGCCTAGACCTACTTCAGCTATAGGGATTTGGAGCTTCTTGGGTTTGGCAGGTTACTATTACCTTGTATATGATTTGGAGTTGGCAGCCATTATTTTCTCACTCAATATTTGGAGGCATTATCTATACGGCATGCCATACGAGGTCTATACTGATAATAAGAGTCTCTAACACCTGTTCCAGTAGAAGGATCTTATTTCAAGGCAGCAGAGATAGTTAGAGTTACTTAAAGACTATGATATCACCATGTTATTTCATTCGGGGAAGGCCAATATAGTGGCTGAGGCCTTGAGTAGGAAGGCTAGAGCATGTGTAGTGTAACATTTTTATCAGTTGTGGAGAGGAAATTAGTGATGGATGTTCAGGATTTGGCCAACCGGATAATAAGATTAGATAGTTTAGAGCCTAATAGGGTTCTTGGAGCCTATCAAGGCTCGCCAGTTTGAAGATCTTCACTTATTTTTTTAAATGACACAGTGCAACGGGGTCGTGCCAGTAAGGTCGTGATTGGAGAAGTTGGTGTTATGCGACTTCAAGATCGGATTTGTATTCTGAATGTTGATAGGTTGAGAGAGTTGATCCTTGATGAGGCTTACAATTCATGATCTTTTATTCATCCATGTGTCACAAAGATGTATCAACTTGAAGCAACACTATTGGTGGGGAAAGATGAAGAAATACATTAATGGACATGTCTATCAAGCTTGAATTGTCAACATGTGATGTTTGAACATAAAAAATTGGGTGGGTTGACTCAGAGATTGGTGATACCGGAGTGGAAGTGGGAGTGCATTACTATGGAATTTGTGGTAGGCTTACCATCAAATTTGAGAAAGTATAACACTGTTTGGATTACTATGGTCCGGTTGACTAAGTTCACACACTTCATTCTAATCATGACATCCTATTCTTCAGAGCTGTTAGCTCAGATTTACATCAGGTAGATTATTTGCTGTACGGTGTGCCCATTTCTATCATTTTAGATCGGGGCACGTAGTTCACTTCACTCTTTTGAAGAGCTGTGTTGTGCGGGTTGGGCACGCATGCTGATCTGAGTATCGTGTTTCATCCTCAAGGCAGACAGATAGTCCGAGCGTACTATTCAAATTTTGGAAGACATGTTACACGCATGCTCTATGGATTTCAGGGGTCAGTGGGACTAGTTTCTACTTGTAGGGAGTTCACCTACAACAATATCTATCAGCCAATCACCTAGACGGTTCTATTAAAGCATTATGTAAGAGCCAATGTCGTTCTCTAGTTGGTTTTTAGCCCGATAAGGCTAGGTTGTTGGGCACGAATTTGGTTCGTGATATTTTGGAAAAGGTGAAGGTGATTAAAGAGCATCTCCATACATCGCAGTCTAGACAAAAGAGTTATGCAGACCGGAATATTCGAGATGTGGCTTACATGGAAGGTGAGAAAGTTTTTCTCTAAGTGTCGCCTATGAAAGGCGTGTTGCAATTTGGGAATAAGGGCAAGATAAGTCCGAAGTTCATTTGCCTATTTGAGATATTGAAAAGATTGGGGAGGTTGCTTATAGGCTTGCATAAACTCCTAGCCTAGCAGGGGTACATCTGGTATTTTGCATCTCCATGCTTAGGAAGTACTATCAGGATAGGTCACATGTTTTAGACTTTCAACATAGTGCAACTTGATGAGAATTTGACCTATGAGGAAGAGTTGGTGGCTATACTAGACCGATAGGTTCAGAAGTCGAGATCTAAAGATATTTCTTATATGAAAATGCGTTGATGTGGTCAGCCGATTGATGAGGCTACTTAGAAGTCTAAGTTCGTCATGAGGAGTAGATACTCTCACCTTTTTACCGGTCCAGGTATATTTCTATGTTCGTTCGAGGAAGAACATTTTTTAAAGGTCGAGAATGTAATAATCTGATGGGTCATTTTGAGTACTAGCTCCATTTTTCTATGTTTTGGGACCTTTTATAGCCCAATTTGATGATATTTGACTTGCACGTATGGCCCGTGCCGATTCCTAAAAAGTTTATATGTGAAATTTTGAAAAAAAATATAATTTTTGACTTTGAATGTGGCTAGAGTTTACAAGGGTCAACATTTTTGGTAAATGATCTCGGATTGGTATTTTGTCGATTCTGGTAGACTCGTATGATGATTTTGGACTAGTACTCATGTTTGGTTGTGGTACCGGGTGCCCCGAGGCCATTTCGGCGCATTATGTGAAACATTTAAATAACTTTGAGTTTTGAACTTGAAAATCTTGAGTTCTAATGATAAATTCTTGATTTTTGAGATTATTTTGATGATTTGAGTGCGCGAAGGAGTTTATATGATATAATTACGTTTGTGTGAATGCCAGTACTGGAGCCCGAGGAACTCGGGTGAGTTTCAGATGTGTTTCAGGTAGTTTTGGCAGATGAAAGCAGCAACTAGTATGCATGATTTGTAGGTCTCGTATTTGCGAGAACCTGTTCGCAAATACGAGCCTCACATTTGCGATGTTAGGCTCGTAGTTGTGAAGTGGGATTGGGAGCCGGGGTTTTGCTTTTGCAACGAACAAGTTCATCAAGGGTTTCACATTTTTCAACTTAGGTGTCGCATTTGAGACATTGGTGGGCTAGGTAAAGCTTTTCTTTTGCGAAGTATGGTCCACACTTGTGATGAAGGAGGCCTTTGAAAATGCGAAAGATGAGTCCATTTGTGACAACTAAAGGCTTAGAGACTGGTTCGCAATTGCGATAAGTTTTTTGCTTTTGCGAACTTCGCAATTGCGAATAAGAGCTCGCAATTGCGACATCTGCAGCTGGGTAAAATATATGAATTCGAGACTTAGCTTATTTTACTACATTTTTGAACCCTAGACTCTATAGAGGCGATTTTTGGAGAGCAATTTCTTTCTAAATACATAGGTTAGTAATCTTAACTTGTTTTTGTTCAATCTCAGTTACTTTTTATTGTTAATTTCAATCATTAAATATAAGAATTTCAAGGTATTAATTGAGGGTTTTGGGTGGAATTTATGAATTTTGTATTATTGAGATTTTGACCTCAAATTGAGGTCGAATTTTGAAATAAATCAAATATCCCGGATGGGGGGTGAATGAATAATCGTGATTTGAACTTAATTTTGAATTTCGACCACGCGGCTAGGGTTGAATAAATTAATTTTGTTAACGATTGAACACTTTTCATTTTAGGATAATTTTTAAAGCTTGTTTTAATTTATCTGAACTATATTTGACTAGATTCGATTAGTTGGGACGCTTGATGTAAAGAAAAAGCCGTGATGGATTGTTGATTGTGTTCCGACAAGAGGTAAGTGTCTTGGTTAATCTTGATTTGTGAAATATAGGATAGAATCGAGTCTATTTGCTATGTGATCTATGTGTTTAGGGTGGCGTATATGCAAGGCGATGGGTACATCTACGTTGGCCATGAGATAATCATGCCGTTAGATTTGACCTTATTTGTGTCATGTTATTCATGTATTATGTCTTCCATGCTTTTTATGTCATATTATATAACGACCCGACGGGTCGTTTTGAGCATCTGCAATTCGCTTGCCAGTTCTCGGGCATGACTAGACCCGTATGATGTATTATGACTTATGTAAATCATCGGTTCTGGTTTTTAGGTTAATCGAAACAGATATGGAAGAATGATTCTCAGCTAGAAGCTTTAAATTTAAAAGGTTTGACCAAGATTTGATTATTTTTTAGTATTCAGTCTTGGATTTGGATTTTTATGATTTGGTTAGCTCCGTTAGATAAGTTTGGACTAGGGAGCACGCCCGGAATGTGATTTGGAGGTCCATGGTAGAATTAGGTTTGAATTGGAAAAATTAAAATTTGGCATTTCTCGGTCGGTAGTGAAAATTTTGATATCGGGGTCGGAATAGAATTCCGACCTGTGGAGTAGACCTGTTGTATCAATTTTTTCGTGTGTGCAAAATTTTAGGTTATTCGGATGAGGTTTGATATGTTTTGGTATCGTTTGCGGAATTCGAAAGTTTGGAAATGCTTTGGCTTGAATCGAGGGTGATTTGGTGTTTTAATGTTGTTTTGAGTGTTCCGTAGGTTGAAATAAGTTTGAATGGTGGTATGTGACTTGTTGGCATGTTTGGTTGAGGTCCCGAAGGCCTCGGGATGGATTTGGGTGGTTGACGAAAAGTTTAGCTTTAACTAATGCTGCTGATTTTTTCGCTACTTTGGTCATTTTCGCACCTACGGATTGGGGACCCATGTGCGCTAGGAGGACCGCAGATGCGAAAAATCGAAGGCTAGGGCTGGACCGCAGATGCGAAGGACTGGCCGCATTTGCAAGGTCGCATGTGCGATTTAGGGCCCACAAATGCGGATATGGTATTGTAAGTGATTTCCGCACCTGGGGGGAAATTCTCCAGGTTTGATGCCGCAGAAGTGTGAATTCGACCGCATGTGTAGTTTTGCTGGACAGAAAACCCCAGCTCGAGGTTTGTTCTTCATTTTTCGATTTTGGGCTTGAGGAACTCGGGAGAGGTAATTTTTTGAGGGAATTGAAAGAGCAACATTGGGGTAAGTGATTCTAACCCATAATGGTTTAAATTTCATGAATCTATGGTTTTATTCATCATCTAATTGAGAAGTTGAGCTAGAAATTTGGGAATTTAGGGCTTGAAAATTGGAGAGCGGATTTTGAGGATTTGAGTGACCCAATGAGGTCTAATTTGATGGTTTTTATATGTATAGACTCAGGAGTGAAAGGAGTTTCTAGTTTTGCGATTTTTGTTGGATTCCGAGACGTGAGCCTGGGGGCCGAGTTTGAGTCCAATTCGGGGTTTTAAGTTTAATTTGATTATTTTCATGTGGAATTCACTCCTTTAACGTATATTAATGATAATATACCGATTACGGTTAGATTCAGAGCATTTGGAGGCCGAGTCGAGAGGAAAGAGCATCGCGGTGTAGAGTCTTGACTGGTTTGAGGTAAGTAATGATTGTAAATCTAGTCCTGAGGGTATGAAA
>MU699298.1:7717-30532 GCA_026770625.1 Nicotiana glauca | reverse complement strand
GCCACGAAGGTGACTTTAGATGATGATGGTGTTTTGAGATTACAGGGGCGAGTTTGTGTGCCCAATGTCGATAGGATTCGAGAGTTGATCTTAGCGGAGGCCCATAGTTCACGATATTCTATTAACCCGGGTGCCGCGAAGATGTACCAGGACTTGCGGCAGGATTATTTGTGGCGTAGGATGAAGAAAGATATTATTGCATATGTGGTTAGGTGTTTGAATTGTCAGCAGGTCAAGTATGAGCATCAGAGACCTGGTGGTTTGTTTCAGAGGATTGAGCTTCCCGAGTGGAAGTGGGAGAGGATTACCATGGATTTTGTTACCGGACTTCCGATGACTCGGAAGAAGTTTGACGCTATTTGGATCATTGTTGATAGGCTGACCAAGTCAGCACATTTTATTCCTGTTGTAGCCACCTATTCATCGGAGAGATTAGCTGAGATCTGCATTCGGGAGATTGTTCACCTTCATGGGGTGTCGGCATCTATCAATTCGGACCGGGTACGCAGTTTACCTCGCGCTTTTGGAGAGTAGTTCATCAAGAGTTAGGCACCCAGGTTCAGTTGAGCACAACATTCCATCCTCAGATGGACGGTCAGCCCGAGAGGACTATTCAGATATTGGAGGATATGCTCCGAGCCTGTGTCATTGATTTTGGAAGTTCGTGGGACCAGTTTTTGCCTTTGGCAGAGTTTGCCTACAATAACAGCTACTAGTCCAGCATTCAGATGGCTCCTTATGAGGCGTTATATGGTAGGTGATGTCGGTCTCCAGTCGGATGGTTTGAGCCGGGAGAGGCTCGGTTATTGGGTACAGATTTAGTCAAGGAGGCCTTTGATAAGGTCAAGCTCATTCAGGACAGGCTTCGTTCGGCTCAGTCACGGCAAAAGCGTTATGCGGATCACAAGGTTCGAGATGTAGCTTTCATGGTTGGTGAGCGAGTATTGCTCCGTGTATCTCCTATAAAGGACGTGATGAGATTTGGGAAGAAGGGCAAGCTTAGCCCTAGGTTCATTCGGCCATTTGAGATTCTTGATCGTGTGGGAGAGGTGGCTTACAGACTTGCCTTGCCACCTAGCTTGTCAGCTGTGTATCCAGTGTTTCATGTGTCTATGCTTCGGAGGTATCACGGCGATCCTACCCACGTGTTAGATTTTAGCATTGTCCAGTTGGACAAAGATCTGTCCTACGAGGAGGAGCCGGTAGCTATTCTAGACCGGCAGGTTCGACAGTTGCGATCTAGGAGTTTTACCTCTGTTCGTGTTCAGTGGAGAAGTCAGCCCCCTGAGGCCTCGACCTGAGAGTCCGAGTCTGATATGCAGAGCTGTTACCCTCATCTATTTCTTGACTCAGGTACTTCTTTTTTTTGTCCTTTCGAGGATGAACGGTTGTTTTAGAGGTGGAGAATGTGACGACCTAAAGGGTCATCACCGGATTTCTCCCTTATTCCGCGCTTTCGAAGCCTTTAAAACCTCACTTATAGTTGCCTCAATTTGCGTGCGCAGTCCTGGCACGTAGCCGGAAAACTTTTATGTTGAAATATGTGAAATTTGTGAAACATTTAAAGAATTTTGATATTAATATGATTAAAATTGACTTCGGTCAACATTTTTGGTAAACGGACCTGGACCCCGTGATTTGATGGTCCCGGAGGGTCCGTAGAAAAATATGGGACTCGCGCATGTGCTCGGAGTTGAAATCCGAGGTCTAGAACCCGAGTAAAAGAATTTTTCTGTTAAATTATTTTTCTAAAATTGTTAAGGAAAATGGAAACGAAAATTTATTAAAAGACTATGGTATCGAGATCGTATTTTGGTTTCGATGCCCGGTACGAGTCTTATATATTGTTTAAGCACTTTCTATGAAGTTTGGTTGAAATCGGACGTCGTTTGACATGTTTCGGACTATGAGTTCCAACTTTGAAAGTTTATGAAGTTTAGAAGAAAAATCATGAGTTTTGAGGCTTGATTCAATAATTTTGATGTTGTTTTGGCGATTTGATCACACGAGTAAGTCCGTAGGATGTTTTTGAGGTTGTGTGCATATTTGGTTTGGAGCCCCGAGGGCTCGGGTGAGTTTTGGATGGGTGTCGAGTTGCATTTTTGAACATTGAAAAAAAATTGCAGGTCAGGTCTGGTGTCTTCGCATTTGCGAAATAATCTCGCAAATGCGAGAGCTGCAATTGCGAACTTTCCATCGCAAATGCGAAGCCTGGGTCCTGTGCATAGGGTCGCAAATGCGACCCATTTTCTCGCAAATGCGAAGGCCTCAATCCTCACCTGGGATCGCAAAAGCGAAGAGTTCTTCGCAAATGCGAACAAAACTCCGCAAATGCGAAGACTGAGATCTGGGCATGGTTCGCAAATGCGAACTATTTTCTATGAAAAATGCTAAGTTTTGATGTTAAAATGAATAAATTTGATTTTGGTCAATATTTTGGGCAAACGGACCCAAACCCATGATTTGACAGTCTCGGAGGCTCCATAGGAAAATATGGAACTTGGGCGTATGCCCGGAATCGAATTCCGAGGTCCCGAGCCCGAGAAATGAATTTTTAAAGGAAATTATTTTTGGAAATGAAATTTGATTAGAAAGTGATGGTATCGGGCCCGTATATTTTTGTTTCGGTGCCCGGTACAGGTCTTATATATATTTTAAGTCCTTCCTGTAAAGTTTGGTTAAAATTGGACGTCTTTTGACGTGTTTCAGACTTAAAGTTCTAAATTTGAAACTTGATGAAGTTTGAGAAAAATTCTTGATTTTGAGGTTTGATTCTTTGTTTTTGAGGTTATTTAGGAAATTTGATCGCACGAATAAGTTCGTATGATGTTGTTGAGTTTGTGCATGTGTTTGGTTGGGAGCCCCAAGGACTCGGGAGTGTTTCGGAGGTGTTTCGGAATGGTTTTTGGTTTAAGAAGTGTTGCAGGTTTTCTACTGTTAGTGCCTAGGGATTTTACCCTTCGCATTCGCGTGGCCTCACTCGCGAATGCGTAAGGCAAAGATCCCAGGTGCCCAGTTTCTTCATCGTGAATGCGAGAATTGGGACACGAACGCAAAACTCAGGGGGTAGACCCTTCGCGAACGCGACCCATCACTCGCGAATGCATAGGGTACAGGTTGAAGGGGTCACCAGCTGTTCTACGCGAATACGAGGCTCCAGGAGAATTACTCTACGCGAACGCGAGCCATTGCACACGAGCGCGAAGGCTTGTAGGCCTGACTCATCACGAATGCATGAGTTAGTCGCGAATGCGAAGAAGTATTTCACCCAGTTATTTTTAAAAACCCAAAACAGAACCCTTACGGGATTTTTACAAAATTTCCAAAGTTCCTTCTTCTCCAAATCTCTAGGGCAATTTGTGAAGCATTTTCTCTCCATAACTTCTGGGGTAAGTAATCTCCAACTCGTTTTCTTCCATTTTCACCAACATCTAATGAATTTTTAGGCCCAAAACATATGATTAAGGGTAGAAAATTAGGGATTTGAGTAGAGCTAGGGTTTTTGATTGTTCTTGATTTAGAACTCGTTTTAGGGTCAAATTTGAAAACAAATTATATATTTGGACTCGTGGGTGAATGGTTTGATTTTGGTCCGAACCTTATGTTTTGACCAAGAGGGCACGGGGTCGATTTTTGAGCTTTTGGGAAGAATGATGGAAAAGCTATAATTAGGCATTGTATTCGAATTGTTATGTATTATTTGATGTTATGAAGTTATTTATGTATCGATACAATTGAATTAGAGCTGAATTCAAAAGGAAATGCGGTTATTGAGGATTGAATTGGCCGTGGAAGTTTGAGGTAAGTGTTTGTTCTAACCTTAGCTTGAGGGATTAGGATATGAGTCCTATTTGCTATATGGTAATTAATGGATACAATGTATAGGCATGGTGACGAGTATCTATACGTTGGTGTCTAGCATGACCGTGAGTCTTTAAATTGTGAATATCTTGATTTCGTTGTATTCCTCTTGCCTTGGTGATGATTCCTATTTATTGTGAAAAGCTTGTGATAGGAAATTGTTACCTATGAACATCAAGGAGCATTGGCTCAAGTTATATTACAATTCTGAAAGTATATGAAATGATTGAACCCTTTGGACCATTGGCTCAAGTAGTAAAGTGAGATATGAAATAAAAGTGAAAGAAAGAGAAAGAGTATTTAAATTGCTCCCTTGCCGAGATATTGTTTCTTCTTGATTATTTTACCTTGCCGGGACGTTGAGATTATTGATGTTGTACCCTTGCCGAGATTTAATTGTTTAATTGTGTTCCCTTGCTGGGATTTCTATTATTATTTTGTTTTATCCCTTGCCTCTTGATTGTGATTGTTGTTTGGGTGAGGAAGAGTGTTAAAGCACGAAGGGTGATGCCGTGCATTGTTTGTTTATTGTGAAGAAAGAGTGTAAAGAAAGAAGGGTGATGACGTGCATTGTTTGCTAATTGTGAGGAAAGAGAGTAAAGTACGAAGGGTGATGTCGTGCCGCACGATGTACCATTCCATGCCGATTCTACTGATGTATATGAGGAAAGAGAGTAAAAGCACGAAGGGTGATGTTGTGCACGTTCTATTATATCATTTCTTGGTGAGGACGAGAGTAAAATAATGAAGGGTGATGCCGTGCACTTGCTGCTTTCTGATTCTTTATTGATGTCTGAGTTGTCTAGTTTCCTTCTTTACTGTTTGACTTTTACTTGGAATTGTTACTCCCCCCATAGCATGCTCCCCCTCCCATATTGATTAGTTATCTTTGTATCTCGATTCCGCCGTATATGTATATATAACTGCACAGGTTTATGTGGTAGTCCAGTCTAGCCTCGTCACTACTTTGTTGGGGTTAGGCTAGGCACTTACCAGCACATGGTGTCGGTTGTGCTGATACTACACTATGCTCTCTTTTGCACAGATCCAGGTATCGGAGCAATATGCGGTACACAACAATAGTTCGGGAGCCAGCCTTCAGTCCACGAGGTTCCGAGGTAGTCCTGCAGGCGTCCGCATGCCTGGCATCTCTTCTACCTATTTTGATGCATTGTTTCCTCTTGTATTCAAGACAGTTTTTATTTCCTTGTTTCAAACATTTGTGTGTAGCACTCTTAGATAGTCCGTGAATGTTGTGACACCAGTTCTGGGTAGAGGCATATGTGGATTTTCCTTATTATTTTGGTTTATTTCGTTTAAGTCTTCCGCTAAATAATGAATTTTGCTGTTGTTTAATTATTTATTTCCTGTAAATTAAATTGGTAAAAATGGATTTTAAACAAAAGCATATATGAATTCTAAATGTGTGTCTTAACTAGCTTCTACGAGTAGGCGCCATCACGACCCCCGAGGGTGGGAAATCCTGGTCGTAGCAGCATTTCCAGTGATTTTTAAAACAGAACCAGAAATAGGATTTCATAAAATTTTCATAAACCCTTTCTTCTCCAATTCTCCTAGGCGATTTTTAAAGGACTTTTTCACCAAAACTTCTTGGGTAAGAAATTTTTAACTCATTTTCTTCTATTTTTATCAACATCTATTGAATTTCTAGGCTTAAAACATGTGATTAAGGGTGGAAAATTAGGGATTTGGATAGAACTAGGGATTTTTGATTAATGGTGATTTAAACCTCATTTTGGGGTCGAATTATGGAAACAATTATATATTTGGGCTCGTGGGTGAATAGGGGATTTAATTTTGGTCGGAACCTCGTGTTTTGACCAAGCACGTCCCAGGTCAATTTTTGGATTTCTAAGAAGAATGATTGGAAAGCTATAATTAGGCATTGGATTCGAATTGTTTAGCATAATTTGATATTATGAAGTCATTTATGTATAGATACAATTGATTTGGAGCTGAATTCGAAAGGAAAGGCAGTTTTTGAGGATTGAGTTGGCCGTGGAAGTTCGAGGTAAGTGTTTGGTCTAACCTTAGCTTGAGGTATTAGGAGTTGAGTCCTATTTTTTATGTGGTAATTGTTGAGTACGACATATAGGAATGGTGACGAGTATCTATAAATTGGTGTCTAGCATGACCATGAGTCTTTAAATTGTGAATATCTTGATTTCGTTGTATCTTTCATGCCTTGGTGATGATTCCTATTTGTTGTGAAAAGTTTGTGGAAGGAAATTGTGACCTTTGAACATCGAAGAGCATTGGCTCAAGTTATATTACAAATTGTGAAAGCATATGAGATGATTAAACCCTTTAGAGTATTGGCTCAAGTGGTAAAGTGAGTTATGAAATAAAAGTGAAAGAAAGATAAAGAGTTATTAAATTGTTCCCTTGCCAAAATATTGTTGTTTTGTTGATTATTTCCCTTGCCGAGATGCTGAGATTATTGATGATGTACCCTTGCCGGTATTTAATTGTTTAATTGTGTTCCCTTACCGAGATTTCTATTATTATTCTATTTATTCCCTTGCCCCTTGTTTTGATTGTTGTTTGGGTGAGGAAGAGTTTTAAAAGCACGAAGGGTCATGTCGTGCATTATTTGTTTATTGTGACAAAAGAGTGTAAAGCACGAAGGGCGATGTCGTGCATTGTTTGTTTATTGTGAGGAAAGAGTATAAAGCATGAAGTGTGATGCCGCGCCGCACGATGTACCATTCCGTACCGATTCTATTGATTATATGTGAGGAAATAGAGTAAAAGCACGAAGGGTGAAGCCATGCACGTTCTATTATATCATTGCTTGGTGAAGACGAGAGTAAAAGCACGAAGGGTGATGTCGTGCACTTATGGCTTTCTGATTCTTTATTGATGTCTGAATTATGCTGCTTCCTATGCTACTTGATGACTTTTACTTGAAATTGTTACCTTCCCCATAGCATGCTCCCCCTCCTATATTGATTGATTATCTCTGTGTAGTTATATATATATATATATATATATACACACATACACACACACAGGTTTATGTGGTAGTCTAGTCTAACCTCGTCACTACTTCACCGAGGTTAGGCTAGGCACTTACCAGCACATGGGGTCGGTTGTGCTGATACTATACTCTGCACTGTGTGCAGATCCCGGAGTACCATTTGGTGTGCAGCAGTAGTTCAGGAGCCAGTCTTCAGTCCACCGAGATGCCGAGGTAGCCTTGCAGGCGTCCGCAGGCCCGTCGTCTCCTCTATCTTGTATTTCATTCTGTTATCTCATGTATTTGAGACAAACACTGTTATATTTCTTTCAAACTGTTGTATATAATACTCTTAGTAGTCCGTGAATGTTGTGACACCAGTTCTTAGGTAGAGGCATATATTGATTTTTGCATTATTATTTAGCTTATTTAATTTAAGTCTTCCGCTTTAATTTCATATCTTGTTGTTATTGAAATACTTAACGATTGTTGTTATGATTCATAAAAAAATTTATAATAAAAGAGTTAGGAGTTTATGATTTCGTGGCTTGCCTAGCTTCTACGAGTAGGCACCATCACGACCCCCAAGGGTATGAAATCTGGGTCGTTACAAGTTGGTATGAGAGCTCTAGGTTACATAGGTCTCACTATTCATGAACAAGTTCAGTAGAGTCTAAGGGATCGATACGGAGACGTCTGTATTTATCCTCTAGAGGCTATAGAGTTAGGAAAAGTTTCATATTTGTTCTTTCTTGCCGTCCAGTTTGGTTTCTTAATGCTAATTGAATTTCTACTCTGTTCTTTCATAGATAGTGAGAACATGCGCTTCCTCGTCTACCACTCAGCAGCCGAGGCCCCAGCAGCAGCATCCACTAGGGGCAGAGAGCGAGGTTGAGGTCGTGCTAGAGGCCGAGGTAGGGGCAGAGCTCAGCCCCTAGCAGCAGCACCAGTGGCAGAGCCTCAGCTTGATTTTGACGAGGAGGTTCCGACCCCAGTAGTTCCGGTGGGCCCAGTTCAGGTCCCAGAGGGGTTTATTGCTACGCCAGTTCTTCAGGATGCACTTGTCCGATTAGTGGTCCTCATGGAGAGCGTCACCCGTGCAGGCTTGCTTCCTATAGCACCAACCACTTCTCAGGCTGGAGGAGAAGCCCAGAATCCTGTTACTCGTACTCTGGAGCAGGTAGCTCCCCAGATTCAAACTCCAGTAGTTCAGCCAGTTGGAGCAGCTTAGCCGGGTGTGGTAGCCCAGGCTGGTGATAGAGCAGCTATGTTTGTTGATTCTTTGTGGAGATTGGATAGGTTCACCAAGCTCTTCACTACTACCTTCAGCGGTGCATCTACCGAGGATCCCCAGGATTATCTGGACAACTGCCACGAGGTTTTTCGGAACATGGGTATTGTTGAGACCAATGGGGTTGATTTTGCTACATTTCACTTGTCTGGATCCACCAGGACTTGGTGGAGGGATTATTCCTTACTATGTCAGTAGGGTCGCGACCCTTGACCTGGGAGCAGTTCACGCAGCTATTTTTGGAGAAGTTACTCCCTATTACACAGTAAAGGCTATTGGAGGCAGTTCGAGCATCTTTAGTAGGGATCCATGATAGTCACCCAGTACGAGACCAGGTTCATTAATTTGGCTCGCTATGCTCTTATTATACTTCCCACTGAGAGGGAAAGAGGGAGACGGTTTATTGATGGGATCATTTAGTTGATTCGTCTCCAGATGGATAGAGAGGCTGGGAGTAAGATATCCTTCCAGGAGGTGGCCAATGTGGCCCGGAGAGTTGAGATGGTATTATCACAGGGGGTGGTCATAAGGCAGACAAGAAACCCCGTCAGTCAGGCAGATTCAGTGGTGCCTCGTCTGTATGCAGAGATTCGAATGATAGGGGTCATCCTCCTAGGCCCTTCCAATCAGCACTCCAGGTTTCTTACGGTTCCTCAGGTGGCCGTGGTTCTCACATGTACTATTCTGATTAGCAGCCCTTCAGTGCACCTCCAGCTCCTATCAGTGTACCACCGCTTCAGAGTTTCCAGGGTGGTCATTCAGGTCGACCGGGTCAACAGTCTTAGCAGCCGAGGGCTTGTTACACTTGTGGTGACACAGGTCACATTGCTAGGTTTTGCCCTCGAGCATCGAGTAGCCCTCAGCATCAGGGTTCCCGTGCCATGGTTCAGGCACCAGGTGTTCCACAACCCGCCCAGCCAGCTAAAAGTGGGGGTAGAGGTACCAGAGGTGGAGCTCAGACCGCCAGAGGTGGAGGTCAGTCAGTAGCAGGCCATCCCAGAGAGGTAGATCAGAGTGGTAGGGCCCAACCCTGATGTTATTCTCTTTAGGCCAGGCCCGAGGCTGAGGATTTAGATGCGGTTATTACAGGTACAGTTCTGGTTTGTGATAGAGATGCTTCAGTGTTGTTTGATCTGGGGTCTACGTATTCGTATGTGTCATCTTATTATTCCCCGTACTTGGTCACGCCTAGTGATGCATTGAGTGTTCCTATTTATGTGTCTAATCGGTGGGTGATTCTATTGTGGTCGATCGAGTCCATCATTCATATATAGTGGTGATTGGGATCTTGAGACTCGTGTATATTTGTTTCTTTTAAACATGGTTGACTTCGATATTATATTGGGTATGGACTGGTTATCACCCTATCACGCTATCTTGGGTTGTCATGCCAAGACTTTGACCTTAGCTTTACCGGGTATGCCTCGTTTAGAGTGGAGAAGGACTCCTGGTCATTCTACCCATAGTGTTATGTCGTATATGAGGGCTCGGCGTATGGTTGAGAAGGGTTGTTTGGCCTATTTGCGTATGCTCGTGATTCTAGTGCTGAGGTTCCCTCTATTGACTCTGTGCTCGTTGTCCGTGAGTTCCCTAAGGTATTTTCTTCAGACCTGCTGGGTATGCGACCCGATAGGGACATTGACTTTTGCATTGATCTGGTATCGGGCACTTAGCCCATTTCTATCCTGCCGTATTGCATGGCACTGCATGAGTTGAAAGAGTTAAAGGAGCAGTTGCAAGACTTGCTTGAGAAGGGTTTCATTAAACTCAGTGTTTCTCCTTGGGGTGCGCCGGTGTTATTTGTTAAGAAAAAGGATGGATCAATGAGAATGTGTTTTGATTACCTGCAACTAAACAAGGATATAGTCAAGAATAAGTATCCGCTGCCGAGGATTGATGATTTGTTCGATCAGCTTCAGGGTGCCAAGGTATTTTCCAAGATTGACTTGCAATCTGGCTGCCATCAATTAAGGATTAGGGCATCCAATGTCCCTAAGATAGCTTTTCTCACTCAGTATGGGCATTATGAGCTCTTGGTTATGTCATTCGGGTTGACAAATGCCCCAACAGCTTTTAGGGACTTGATGAACCGAGTGTCCAGGCGTTATTTAGACTCCTCGTTCGTGATAGTCTTCATTGATGATATATTGATATATTCCTGCAGTCAGGAGGAGCATGAGTAGCACTTTAGAGTGGTTCTTTAGACTCTGAGGGATAGTCGGTTATATGCTAAGTTCTCGAAGTGTGAATTCTGGTTGGGTTTAGTTGTATTTCTGGGTCATGTTGTATTAGCAGAGGGTACCCAAAGAAGATTGAGGTAGTCAAGAACTGGCCTAGACCAGCATCAGCTACAAAAATTCAAAGTTTCTTGGGATTGGTAGGCTACTATCATCGGTTTATGGAGTGGTTTTCATCTATTGCAGCCCCGATGATCAAATTGACCCAGAAAGGTGCCTAGTTCAGATGGTCGAACGAGTGTGAGGCGAGCTTTTAGAAGCTCAAGATAGATCTGACTACGGCACCGGTGTTGGTTTTTCCCACAGGTTCAGGGCCTTATACAGTTTATTGTGATGCTTCCCATGTTCGGCTTGGAGCAGTGTTAATGCAGGATGGCAAAGTCATTGCCTATGCCTCGAGGCAGTTGAAGATTCATGAGAATAACTATCTTGTTCATGATTTGAAGTTGGCAGCCATAGTTCATGCATTAAAGATTTGGAGGAATTATCTGTATGGTGTGCCATGTGAGATGTTCACGGATCAAAAGAGTCTCCAATACTTGTTCAAGAAAAAGGATTTGAATTTGAGGAATATGAGGTGATTGGAGTTGTTGAAGGATTATGATATCACCATTTTATATCATCCGGGAAATGCCAATGTGGTGGCCAATGCTTTGAGTAGGAAGTCAGCCAGTATAGGCAGTCTTGCTTATATTTCGGTCGGTAAGTGGCCGCTTCCTTTGGATGTTCAGGCTTTAGCAAAACAGTTCGTGAGACTGGATGTTTCTGAGCCCAGTCATGTGTTAACTTGCACGGTTGCTCGTTCTTCATTATTGGAGCATATCCATGATCGGCAGTATGATGATCCCAATTTGTGTGTCCTCAGAGACACGGTGCAGCGCGGAGGTGCCAGGCAGGTTACCTTGGATGATGATGGAGTTTTGAGATTGCAGGGTTGAGTATGTGTGCCTAATGTGAATGGGTTCCGAGAGTTGATATTGGAGGAGGCCCATAGCTACCGGTACTCTATTCATCCGGGCACCGCAAAGATGTATCAGGATGTGCGGCATCATTATTGATGGCGTAGAATGAAGAAGGATATCGTAGCATATGCAAATCGTTGTTTGAATTGTCAGCAGGTTAAGTACGAGCATTAGAGGCCTGATGGTTTATTTCAGAGGATTGAGCTTCCTGAGTGGAAATGGGAGCGGATCACTATAGACTTTGTTAATTAACCGCTGACTCGGAAGAAGTTCGACGCAGTATGGGTCATTGTTGATAGGCTGACCAAGTCAGCGCATTTTATTCCTATGGCAGTCTCCCATTCTTCTGAGAGGTTAGCTGAGATCTATATTCGGGAGATTTTTTTGCCTTCATGGTGTACCCGTATCTATCATTTTGGATCGAGGTACGCAGTTTACCTCGCGCTTCTGGAGAGCAGTTCAACGAGAGTTAGGCACACGAGTTGAGTTGAGCACAACATTTCTTCCCCAGATAGATGGACAGTCCAAGCGAACTATTCAGATTTTGGAGGATATGCTCCGAGCTTGTGTTATTGACTTTGGAGGCTTGTGGGATCAGTTTTTGCCTGTAGCAGAGTTTGCCTAAAACAACAGCTACCAGTCGAGCATCCAGATGGCTCCTTATGGGGCTTTATATGGTAGGCGATGTCGGTTTCTGGCTGGATGGTTTGAGCCGGGAGAGGCTCGATTGTTGGGTACGGATCTAGTTTAGGAGACCTTGGACAAGGTCAGGATCATTCAGGATAGGCTTCGTTCAGCTCAGTCCAGGCAAAAGAGCTATGCAGACCGCAAGGTTCGAGATGTGGCTTTCATAGTCAGTGAGCGGGTATTGCTTCGAGTTTCGCCTATGAATGGCATGATGAGATTCGGGAAGAAGGGCAAGTTTAGCCCTAGATTCATTGGTCCGTTCGACATTTTTGATAGAGTGGGAGAGGTGGCTTATAGACTTGCATTGCCACCGAGCTTACCAGCTGTACATCTAGTGTTTCATGTGTCCATGCTTCGGAGGTATCACGACGATCCAGCCCACGTGTTAGATTTCAGCACTGTCCAGTTGGACAATGTCTTGTCTTATGAGGAGGAGCCGGTGGCTATTCTAGAACGGCAGGTTCGTCAGTTGAGGTCAAAGAGTTTCCCTTATGTTCGTGCTCAGTGGAGAGGTCAGCCTCCTGAGGCATCAACCTCGGAGTCCTAGTCCGATATGCAGAGCCGTTATCCTCATCTTTTCCCCAACTCAGGTACTTCCTTCTTCTGTCCATTCGAGGACGCACGATTGTTTTAGATTTGGAGAATATAACGACCCAAAGGGTCATCACCTGCTTTTAATTGAATTATGTGTCTTCGAGGCCTTGAAAACCTCATTTAGAGTCGCCTTGATTTGTGTGAGCAGCTCGTGCGCGTAGCCGGAGAGCTTAAATATAAAATCCTGTGAAAAATGCTAAGTATTGATGTTAAAATGAATAAATTTGACTATGGTCAACATTTTAGGCAAACGGACCCGGATCTGTGATTTGACGGTCCAGGAGGGTCCGTAGGAAAATATGAAACTTGGGCGTATGCCTGGCGAATTCCGAGGTCCCGAGCCCAAGAAATGAATTTTTTAGAAAATTTATTTTCTGGAAATGTTTAAGAAAACTGGAAATGAAATCTGATTAGAAAGCGATGGTATCAGGCACGTATTTTGGTTCCGGCTCCCGGTACATGTCTTATATATGTTTTAAGTCCTTCCTGTAAAATTTGGTTAAAAATGGACGTTGTATAATGTGATTCGGATTTAAATTTCTAAATTTGAAACTTGATGAAGTTTGAGGAAAAATTCTTGATTTTGAGGTTTGATTCATTATTTTTGAGGTTATTTAGGTGACTTGATCGCACAGATAAGTTCGTATGATGTTGTTGAGTTAGTACGAGTATTTGGTTAGGAGCCCTGAGGGCTCGGGAGTGTTTCAAATATGTTTCGGGAGGTTTTGAACTTATAAAAAATTTGCAGGTTTTCGTTGTTCAGTGCCTAGGGATTTTGTTTTTCGCATTCGCGTGGGCTCTCTCGCGAACGCGTAAGGCAAATCTCCCAGGTGCCAAACTTCTTCTTCGCGAACGCGAAGCTGGAGTCACGAATGCGAGGCTAAAGGGGGATACCCTTCGTGAATGCGACACAGCACACACGAACGCAATGGCTTGTGAGCCTAGGTAGGGGAAGGGGTATAAAACCTAACGCGATCATAGGGTTGCGAACGCGAAGGCTCTGGGAGCTGATGCTCCACGAACGTGAGCTGTTTATCACGAACGCGAAGGTCACTTAAGCTGGCTTCATCGTGAACGCGACAGGCCTATCGCGAACGCTATGAAGGCCTGTCCAGTGATTTTTAAAACAGAACCAAAAACGGGATTTCGTAAAATTTTCATAAACCCTTTCTTCTCCAAAGCTTCTAGGCGATTTTTGAAGTACTTTTTCACCAAAACATCTTGGGTAAGTAATTTTTAACTCGTTTCCTTTCATTTTCATCAACATCTATTGAATTTCTAGGCCTAAAACATGTGATTAAGGGTAGAAAATTAAATATTTGGATAGAACTAATGATTTTTAATTAATGGTGATTTAAACCTCATTTTGGGGTTGAATTATGGAAATAATTATATATTTGGGCTCGTGGGTGAATGGGGGATTTAATTTTGGTCAGAACCTCGTGTTTTGACCAAGCAGACCCGAGGTCGATTTTTGGATTCTAAGAAGAATGATTGGAAAGCTATAAATAGGCATTGGATTCGAATTTTTTAGCATTATTTGATGTTATGAAGTCATTTATGTATATATACAATTGATTTGGAGCCGAATTCGAAAGGAAAGGCGATTTTTGAGGATTAAGTTGGCCGTGGAAGTTCGAGGTAAGTGTTTGGTCTAACCTTAGCTTGAGGTATTAGGAGTTGAGTCCTATTTGTTATGTGGTAATTGTTGAGTACGACGTATAGGAATGGTGATGAGTATCTTTACATTAGTGTCTAGCATGACCGTGAGTCTTTTTAAATAAGGGATAGAGTCCATTAATCAAATTTTATCAACATATAATTAACGATTTCCATTTCATTTTCATTAGTAACTTCATTTCTCCACTTTAAGGGTATTACAAGTTATACACATCATTGCCAAACATCAATATTTTTATTTTAATTTTCAATACCCGACACTACCCACAACCTGTCTACGGAGCCTCTCAATATAATTGAAGAATAATACAAAAATGCCGGCAACAAGGCTCCGGCTATACCTTATACAAATATAAAAATAAGACTCCAGGAAGAACAGCGACATAAGCCACGCAGGGCCCCGAGAAAGGGGCTCACCAATATAGCTGATGGAAAGTGGAGGAGGTGCTACTGCCGGTGGACTGGAGTTCCTGCTATAGAACCACCTACAATCATAACACGAATGTAGCGCCCCCGGCAAAAGGGACGTCAGTACATTTGAATTGTACTGGTATATATAACTAAATACCATTTTACTAGAAGAACTATCAAACAGATACAAGCAAATAATATGGGCAAATCAAAGAAGCAATTCATATAATCTTTCAAACAATTTCCACAACATATATTTGAGCATTTCTATCACGTGTTCACCACTGTTCTCATTACCACCGCCATCTCGAGCGGAGTCCGATCATGACCCGACGGGCTAGGTCACCTCATTGGAGGCATTACTCTCAATTAATATTTCATTTTCCTTATCCAGATTCCAATATCAGCACATTACCACCATGTGTGCGGCATGGTGTCCGATCACGACCCGATCGGCTAGGTCACTTTATTGGAGGTATTACTCAATTCTCATCAGTCAACACCTTCAAATCTTTATCCCACACATATCATAACAATTCCTGGGGCACTCATGGCCACCATCATCACATCTTTTTCCCTTTTCAATATTCATTTTACAAGTTGTGATCATAGACATATATATCAAGGATAATTCAAGTTGCAAATCACAGGTAAGTAAGTACATAGCTAGCATGAGCAGTTCTTTGTTTCACTGTCAGCTTATAGCCCGAGTAATTCAACACATAACTGTACTTTTCATCATTCTCTAATTATCAAGATTGGTACATTATTCACATTGGGAAACATCTTTCACGAATATGTATAGATATATGCAAATCAATTAATGCATAATGACAATCAATACATTAGCCAATTCAACTCTTACCATACTTTCGTAATGACAACGGAGCTCAATTTCTAATAAAAAGGGGTTTTAGCCATACATACATACCTTAATAAAGCTTTCCTTACTCTTTTACAAATTTTCGGAACTCTTAGCACTTCGATCTATTGAGTAAAAATTATAAATTAAATCGACAATTTGAGATGAGATTGAGACTCTAGCTTGGTTCAAGCATATTGACAAACCCTAGAGGTGCAATATGATCTTAGGCCCCTTTTTGAGAGCAATTGATATCACTTTGTACCCCTATTTAATTCACCACCTCCCACCACTCTAAGGTTTAACATACATGCAAGGAATCCCTTGTTATACCCATGAATAACCTCACTAGTGACCCCTTATATCTGAGAATAAAACAAACAAAAGTTGGGTGATGAAGTATTACCTCTTGAGATGAAGGTCTAGGGGTCTTCACATGATTTTCTTCAAGGATTTAGCCATATCTTATGGAGAAATTGATGGGGAGACTTTCCCTTTCTAAGAACCATCTCTCTCCCTCTAGAAATGCTTAGAAGAATGCTTAAAATGAGCTATAATACCGGATATATCGATATGGAAGTCGGGTTAAAATTAAAAAATTAGAGCCCCGAGTCAAATATGTGATCGCATTTGCGGTCGCAGAGTAAACATGCAGTCCGCATAATGGACCGCAAAATGTTCCCCAGAAACTAAACACTCTGACTGAGTCTGCGGTAAGAATGCGGTCCGCATTCATGTTCTGCGGTCGCAAAGTGCACCGCAGAACTGACCCTCGCAAAAATTCAAAGGAAAATATACAACGACTATGCGGCTCACATTTCTATTATGCGACCACATAACTGACTTCAACTTTAACCAACATTCTGCCTTACTCTGCGGCAGATATGCGGTCCGCATTTCGATTATGCGACCGTATTCTGGATCGCATTTCTTGTATTTTTTTGGAAATGTATTCTTGACTTTTTAATGCATTATTCAATCCAAAAAGGTCCGCGCCACGGGATATTTATTAATTTCTAACACATGTTCCTAACTCGGCACCACGGGATCCGAGTTTTCGAGTAGGGATTTCACGGGGCCTTACAATTGGCTCAAGTTATATTACAAATTGTGAAAGCATACGAGATGATTGAACCCTTTAGAGCATTGTCTCAAGTGGTAAAGTGAGTTATGAAATAAAAATGAAAGGAAGATAAAGAGTTATTAAATTGTTCCCTTGCCGAAATATTATTGCTTTGTTGATTATTTCCCTTGCCAAAATATTGTGATTATTGATATTGTACCCTTGTCGGGATTTAATTTTTTAATTGTGTTCCCTTGCCGAGATTTTTATTATTATTCTATTTATTCTCTTGCCCCTTGTTTGTGATTGTTGTTTGGGTGAGGAAGAGTGTTAAAGCACGAAGGGTGATGTCGTGCAATGTTTGTTTATTGTGAGGAAAGAGTGTAAAACACGAAGGGTGATGCCGTGCATTGTTTGTTTATTATGAGAAAAGAGTGTAAAGCACGAAGGGTGATGTCGTGCTGCACAATGTATCATTCTGTGCCGATTCTATTTGTTATATGTGAGGAAAGAGAGTAAAAGCACGAAGGGTGATGTCGTGCACGTTTTGTTATATCATTGCTTTGTGATGACGAGAGTAAAAGCACGAATGGTGATGTCGTGCACTTATTGCTTTATGATTCTTTATTGATGTCTGGGTTATGTTGCTTCCTACGCTGCTTGATGACTTTTACTTGAAATTGTTACCTTCCCATAGCATGCTTCCCCTCCCATATTGATTGGTTATCTCTGTATCTCTGTTCCGCTATATATATATCTGCCCAGGTTTATGTGGTAGTCAGGTCTAGCCTCGTCACTACTTCACCGAGGTTAGGCTAGACACTTACTAGCACATGGGGTCGGTTGTGCTGATACTATACTATGCACCGTGTGCAGATCCTGGAGTAGCATTTAGTGCGCAGCAGTAGCTCGAGATCAACCTTCAGTCCACCGAGACACCGAGGTAGCCTTACAGGCGTTCGCAGACCCGGGGTCTCCTCTATCTTATATTTCATTTTATTATCTCATTTATTCGAGACAAACACTGTTATATTTCTTTCAAACGGTTGTATTTAGTACTCTTAGTAGTCCCTGGATGTTGTGGCACCAGTTCTTGGGTAGAGGCATATGTTGATTTCCGCATTATTGTTTGGCTCATTTAATTTAAGTTTTTCGCTTTAATTTCATATCCCGTTGTTATTGAAATACTTAATGCTTGTTGTTATGATTCATAAAAGAATTTAAAATAAAAGAGGTAGGAGTTTATGATTTTGTGGCTTGCCTAACTTTTACGAGTAAGCGCCGTCACGATTCCAAGTTAAAAGCTAACCGTGAAGGAAATAGCCTACCTTTTCTCGGTACTAATTTTGTCCATTAACTTCAATGGAAAAAGTTAACGCTAGTCGTCTGAAACGAAGCAGTAAAGGAAATACACACTTTTCTAAGGAATGGAAGGTATAATAAGGAAAGACAATTGCTTTTGTTTTTTTTCTTTTTTTTCAATGTATATAGATTAAGTTTGTTTTTTTGGTTGATTAAGAGGGCTAATACTTAAAATAAATTGACACTAATCTTGCTTAAGATAAGGTTATTGGTAGGATTAGGTGATAGAATATCAGAAGTATCGGGTATTCTTTAAGCATGGTATTTAAATTGAACCTAACTTTAGAAGCTTATTTAATTATTTTGGTACGGGCATTCTTGCTCTAACTTCCTACTCTTTACAAATTACAAGTATTTCATTTTTATGTTTCACTTTTGTGTAATCTTTATTTAGGGCTCGTTTGGCCATAAAAAAATTTCACTTTTTCTCAGAAAATCTTTATAGTATTTGGCCATGAAAATTTTAAATTTTACTTGAAGTTAAATTTTGAAACTTTTCGAAAATTTAAAAAATCCCAAAAGCTATTTTTTAAAATTTTCATTTTAAATCATTTTAAAAAAATTCAAAAACAACTCCAAATTATATTCATGTCCAAATACAACTCTAATTTTTAAATATCATTTTTTCTCGTACTTTTTTTTATTTTTTCCCGAAATTTCACAATTCTTACGCCCACTTAATGTCAAGGAAATTTACTTTCACACTACAATTAATTAACTAATCCCTCATCTAATGCATCACTATACTTTTCTTTGGTTTATGGTAAAATCAACAATGCACTTAAAAATCTTGTACCCTTAAACTTTATAATTTATTTTATTTTTCACTTTATCCCAAAGAAACGTATAACTATTAAATTATTCAAATTCTCACTAAAAGTCACTTTATTAGGCAACTGAAAGAACTTCAAGTTAATCTCATTGCTCTCTTTTTCTACTAGAAAGAAATTGAATTGTGAAAGGTAATTTATATCATGATTAACTTATTTTTAAGTCTTTTAATATTTAAAATCAAGTAAAAAGAATTAGCTAGCGTTGTTTATGGGAGGTCAAAAAAATGTATTTTTAATATTCGAACATATCAGTATTAATTATGAAGAAGGAAACTGCAAAAAGGAGTTGAAATGTCACATTTCTTTGGCTGGTGTTTGATTTTAAGGTTTTATCTATTTTCTACGCAGGTCCATCACAAAGGAAAAACAAAACAACACGTGTTAACCGTTTGTTAGATAGAGAGAGTAAAGGGGGGTGGGAAAGAAACAAAACAAAAAGTTAAGAAAAGATAGGATTCGAAGTAAAAGGCACAAAGTGTGACATTCCCTTTTTGGGCAAATCCCAGTATAATATTGCGTCCGTTAAAGTTGTCACACCTCCTTTTTCACTACTTTCCGCATGGAGGGATATAACGAAGGGAGTTATTTCCAACTTGAAGTGAAAATCGGAACGAGATTCATTTTATTTAAGATTCAGAGTCGCCACTTGGGAGATTTATGGTATCCCAAGTCACCGGTTGGATCCCGAACCGAGGAAATTATGACTCTGTTAACAGTACGCGAACCAGAAATCCGAGTAAGGAATTCTGTTAACCCGGGAGAAGGTGTTAGGCATTCTCGGATTCCGTGGTTCTAGCACGGTCGCTCAACTGTTGCATTTGATTTTATCTGATTTTAAAAACATGTTCTAACCTATGTGCTTTTTATTAATAGCCTGCTTCTATTATATAATTATTTTTATTAAGAATTGCAACGTCGTAAAAATGTATCTCGAACCACGTTGCACCAGTGCACCCATGGCTTTTGACACATTTCGACTTCGTTGAGATTTAGATTTGGGTCACATAAATATGCACCCGTATTAGGAAGGTAAGATTATTAAAAAAAAAAACCGAGCCTAAAGCGACTAACGTGTTGTTATCTTTTGGGAAGGCCGTGAAATTCGCTAAACAGCCCTCCCGAATTCTAATAATTAATTAAATATTTAATTGAGGGCTCGCGATTTGTATATTTTATTTAGTGAGGCTCGTCTCAATATTTTATTTAAAAGTCAATACTAAAGTGCCTATACTTTTTCTTCTTACTTGTCTCTAAACTAAAACAACTTAACCAATTATTATTATAGAAAAACAGTTTTTCCTTTTCCAACCTCAAACCCAAAACAGGCCAACCGCATACTCAGCCCAGGCCCATACGCACACAATATTTAAAATAGGACCTGGACTTCATGCCATCGAGCTGGGGGTTTAAAAATCAAACCCAAATGCCTAAACTAAACACGGGAGTTCAAATTGAGCAAATTACCAATTGATTCACTCTCAATGCATAACTAGTAATCAATCTAATGAGGTCATTGCTAATTTATAATTCAGAATAAAAAATTATCGTCCAAAATGTCAATTTGGGCATCCTATTAGAAAAATTGGCCCAGGCGTGATTAGGCACGCTTAAATGTGACTGAGAAAAATGGCTTCGAGATCGAGCCTAGGCAGGGACATAGGATTATGCCTGAAGGCAAATTCAAACGTCCCAGCCTTCTCAGTACTGATTTCCACTTTTGCAACTATTTATGCTTGTAGCAGTTTAATTGTTATTTCAGTTTTTTTTTTAAAAAAAAAAACAAACCAGTTTCATGCTTCCTTGATTAACAACATTGGAACTAACAGTTAAACATGGATTAATTGTTGAATATTACTAACAAAAGGAAACTAGATCATATTATCCTATGCTTACTAACCACATTGAGTCAAATTAACAACGCTAATTAACTGAATCAGCTTAACAGTCCGTAAAAGTCATATGCGAGTTCAAATAACAGGGATTACACTAAGTCAAATAGTCCAGGTTTTAACATATCATAGGCACTGAAATTAACACACAGTTCTAACTACTTGCATCCGTAAACAATCAACAATGAACACAGCCTTGAATCAACACATCATTTCATTTCATTTCAATGGAAGAGTACATCACTTTGTGAGGTCGAAGCATGTACCTGGAAGTGAGTTTATAACAAGATGAAGAAGAATGTCAGCAATAGTTCACTGGAAATCTATTCCAAACGCAGCAACAGCAGATACAACAGCAACAACCAGTAATAGGAATGATTTTAGACTCAAATCAACCAAATATTTCAACAGGAAATCAGCCAAAACATCAAGTGATTCAGATAAACTTGAATAGCAGCACAATAACTCAAAAACATCCAAAGGACTTCGAAATTGAACTCAGCTAGTTCTGGACTTTCAATAAGGTAACATCTAACCAAATACTACTCAAGCTAATCCAAAATCCTTTCAAACCAGCTATCAAATAACTTGAATGCCTTTGACAAACTCAGAAGCATAGCAACACTGGAGAAATTCAAGTAGAACTTAAAAAATGAACTTAACTAGCAATGAAACAGTAAATATTTTTTGTCTTTCATTTGTTTCTGACTTCTTTTTTTTATTTTTCTGAAGGTTTTCTATATTTTTTGGATTTTTGGGTGTTTGAATTTCAAAAATAGGTCTGAAAACTAGAGAGCATCTTTTTGGGGAAATTTTTGGGGGCTGAAACTTGTTATACAAGGCCAATGAATGCCTATTTATAGGCAAATTTAGGGTGCAAACTTCAGATTTTCATTTCACTCATTAGTCCCTATTTTATTTTCATTTCTACCCCTCATTTTCTGACTTGTTATACAAGTAAGTCCAATTATTTTCAGAATTCTCATCTTAAAACCCTTTCTAGAATGTTCTAGGAATTTCAAGCAACAACTACAAGATTCTTTATCCTATCATTTTCTAAATTACCCTCTCAATGCCCTGACCAAACTACTGACTACCCATAAATAACTAATTAACACTTAAACTATTCAGCTATAACCAACTAAATCGGATAAAAGAAAAATCAAACCATTACACAAACAGAGAATATTAAACCAATTTATCCGAAATTCAACAGACTTGAAACTAAAATTAACTAAAAATCTAAAATTATCTAACAAAAAACCCATAATGAAATGATATTAACTACAGCAATCAAAACAAATGCCAAGTATCCAAACTACCAAATTCAAGGTCATAACTAAGAGAAATCAAGGCCACAATGAAAACCATAATTGAATTGAATTAAACTCATTGATCAATATTACTTGGTAACCAAATGGGATGGTGATAATATTAAACCAAGAAAGAAAGGGCAACTTACTGATGAAGGCAAAATTCCGGCCAACTTACGTTTTCCAGAATCAGTCAGTTCCTAAGGACGTTTTAAGCTCTATTGGCGATCAATTCCTTAAGAGGAAGGTCCAGGGACTCTTTGAAATCATTTGCATGCGCTTTGGTTATTCCAGGGTAAAATGGATATTCGAGCCGTTTCGGCCACATTTAAGCCAAGCGGCTATGGGATTTGTGTAGGGGAGGCCAAGGCTGTCCTATGGTGTAAATTTAGGACCGTTTGACATAACTTGCATCATGGTCGGAAAATCTTAGATGGGATATTGACAAAATAGGGCAGGATTTGAAGGAAACTAGTAATGGATTCATGCTGAGGGTGAAAAGGAGGTTTCATGGTATTTTTCTGGCGTTCATCGGCGTAAGTGATGATCGCCGGCGGCGAGGTTCCTGCGTGACTGGAGATTGGTACGAGGAGGGAGACCAAATGTGTGAGCACGTGATTTTTACCCCAAGTAAAAGAATTCCAAAATCAAAATAAATAAATTTTTGTTACAACAATTTGAGGCTCGTGTGAGATACCAATATTGGTAAACTGGATGAACAATACACAAAAGGGAATTAATTAGAAAAATGTCAAAAAATGGTAGAACAAATACTAGGAAAATAAAAAAT
>MU699287.1:12382-24571 GCA_026770625.1 Nicotiana glauca | reverse complement strand
CACTCCCAGCCCGAGCATGAAGCTCAAAACCAATTATTTAAATATTATTAACCACAATGGAGCTAAAAGATTAAGTTGATTACCACGATAACACGGAATATACTCCCAAAGACCTGGGATCATGAGTCTAGAGCCTCTAACAATACAGTGTGACAAGACTCCAAATAATAAATGTCTCGAAACTACGAAAAGATAATGAAAGAGATAAGGGAGGAGTCGGGTCCTGCGGATGTCAGGCAGCTACCTCCACAACTCCGAACAAACTCTGAAATCAGCAAAATCTCAACTAAACTCCCGGGATACCTGGATCTGCAAACATAGTGTAGGGAGTAAAGTGAGTACTTCCAACTCAGTGGTAATAGACATATATAATGACTGAAAGTAAGAAAACCCGAAATACAACAATGCAAAGCTATAACCAATACTCCTACACATTTAACAGTGTAATAATAACAATTAATGACAGATAACACAGGCAGGTATAGATGTATGAATGCAATGCAATGCACATGACCGCTGCAGCGTACAGCCCAATCCATTTGGGTACCCGCGCTCACTGTGGGGATTCAAACTCCGGAGGGGCTCCTACAGCCCAAGCGCAATGACATATAGCATTCGTTGCGGCGTGCAGCCAGTCCACAATCAGTCCACTTATATATGCATGCAAGCCACACGGGCACAATCAAGTTTACCATTTTCAGTTCCATTTAACAGGTATTATAGCTTAAGTGATTAAAACCTTAGAAGATTGCTAATCGTTTCTAGACAGTATTTATCTCAGGACTGATATCATGGAAACATGCTCAATTTCATGGCAATAGTGATAATAATTCCTAAGGGATCCAAATAGTTGGCACACAGCCCAAATATGTTCATAACAATCTAAGTAGGATGTTTACCAGCCAATTTCTAGTCAATAACACAGTACAGACATCACTCGGACGAACTAAGCCATAGTCCCGTCCACAAACGACCCCGCACTCACTGTAAAGTACTTGTCTCGCCTCAATACAGCAACAATGTGAGATATCGGGGTTTCAAACCCTCAGGTCATCATCTACATCTATTACTCACCTCAAGCCGGCCACAAAACTAGTCTGCCATGCCTTTTCCTCTAGAATCCGCCTCTTCGCACGTCGAATTTAGTCAAAACCACACTAAATACATGACAATAGGCATATTGAACATAACCCAATTGAAATTACTCGAAAAATACTCAAAAATACGAAGTTGGCAAAACCCGAGCCCCGGGCCCACTTCTTGAAAAATTTCAAAATTTACATCACTGGATTTCTCGTGTCGCCACGAGTCTATACATATAAATTTTATCAAAATCAAAACTCAAATGGCCTTTCAAATCCCAAAAATTCTTTTTTCAAAACCAAGCCCTAGTTCTTCACAATTTCAACCCACTTTCATGAATTTAAGTGTTGATTCTTCAATAAAATGATGTTTCTAAGTCAAGGGACTTACCTCCAATCAATACCCGTCGAAACCCCTCTTCAAATAGACCAAAAAGCTCTCTTGGCGGAGTAAAAATTGTGGAAAAATGAACCCAAGTCGCGGATGAAATATTATAAAAAGCCCTCTGGATGCCCAGATTTTACCCTACGCAAACGCGGTGAACACCCCCGCGTTCGCAATGAACAAATTCTGATCGCCATAAATCACCTCTACGTGAACGCGTCTCCAAGCCCGCGAACGCGATGATCCAGCTCTTCCTCTTACGCCAACGCGTTCGACCAACCGCGATCGCGATGCCTCTGACCTTCTCCTTGCGCGAACGCGAACCCAGGTGTCGCGAACGCAATGAACAAAATAGGCAGGGCCCCAGCCCCCTTCTACGTGAATATGAAGCAGCTCTCACGAACGCGATGGTCTGCAAATTTCCTCATCGTGATCGTGTTCTTAAGTATGCGAACGCGAAGACAAATTTTTGGTCTACAACAGCTGAGAAATTTTCTACAACATTTCAAGGTTCAAAACTTCTGTTTAGCAATCTGAAATCATCCCGAGGCCCCCGGGACCTCAACCAAAGGCACCAACACATCCCGAAACATCATACAAACTTGTTCCAATCATCCAAACACATCAAACAACACTAAAATCATCAATTCACATCGGATTCAAGCCTAAGTTTCTTAAAAACTTCCGAATTGCACATTCGATCAAAAACCCTACCAAACGATGTCCGAATGACCTGAAAATTTACAGACATATCCAAAATTACCTAACGAAGCTACTGCAACTCTCATAATTACATTCTGACCCTCGGATCAAAATATCACCTATCAACCGGAATTCGCCAAAATTCAAACTTCGCCAATTCAAGCCTAGATCTACACCGGACCTTCAAACTCAATTCCGATCGCACTCCTAAGTCACAAATCATCCCCCGAAGCTAACAGAATCACCGGAATTCACATCCGAGCCTTCTAACTATATAGTCAACTTTCGGTTGACTTTTCCAAAATAAGCTTCCTTCTAAGAGGCTAAGTGCCTCATTTCCAACTAAAACCAATTCAATTCTATCTGATTCATTCAAATACTGATATTGAAGCATAGAACAACATAATATGGGAAAAACGGGGCGGTAACTCATGTAACAATAGGCCGGGTCATCACAGGTAGTGAATGACTTGAAGGGAGGTTTACTCAGTGCATGATCTAGAGATTATTCCTGATAGGGGAAAGGCAATCGGGCAGAGAATGTCAGGTTTGGTTTGACAAGGTATCGAGACTCGGTATTTGCTAGCGTGGCGGAGTTTTCTTCTACAATGCGGTGTCGTTGTCCTTACTGAATGTACTAAAATTGATGGTGTTATGGTCTTTTATAATTCGCCTTTGCGTCCTGGTTAATGATTCTTGATCGCTCTTCGACGTTAGTGCGGCTGGTGGTTTAGATATGTAGACCCGTTATTTATTTCAGAAGGTTGTGGGAGCGTGTCCCATAGGAAGACTGTATAAGTGTGACATGTAGTCACTTGATTGATTAAAGATTTAAACCAAGTATGAGGATTGTGGTAATATCATTAATTTGAGAATTATGCCTGGAGGGCACTTTGATTATTGGGTTATGGACTGTAGAGGTTCACTCCGGTTATGATGGTTGTTCTTATGCATTATGAAAGAAAGGGGAGTTATTATGGATCTTTGAAAGGTTATTAGCCTAGTTGGTGCAATCAAAATTGGCTTGAGATTAGTGGATTGATTTAAATGTGAACAGGGGCTTATATCAGGCCAGATGTGTTCATCTCAGCAATGCGCTCCTTATGAAGGAGTAGTCAGGGTGTTATTTCATTGTCAAATATTTCAAGTGGTGATACATTATACTGTGTGAGTTGTGAGACGGCTTGAGAAATTGCTTATGTGTTGAGGATCCGCGTGGAAATGAAGTTATACGAGCCAAATGTCTCTTGAGATTCAGATTGTATATCTCACCTTAGTGTGCTTGCGTTTCGTAGCTTATAGCGCTATATGTCTCCTCAGGGATGGTATTATACACTTAGCGAGTTTGTGATAGAAATTCGGTATTTTATTATAATAAGCAAATTTAGCTCGATGTGCATCTCTTTATGTCAGATCTATGTGTGGATCGGGTGGCACGCCACCATAGGTATGTTATTTGGATCGGGTTGCGCGCCGCAACAGTGTGATGTCGAGTATAGTTTTCTATATGCTATTTTTTGTATGTCTTGCTTTCTATTTTCTAAAGGAAAGTCTGTATTAGTACGTGAGTTAGGTAATTCCTTCTAGATTTCATTTTCCTTTTTGTATTGCATTCTAATTGGTAGCCTATTGGCTCATTGTGGCATCATATGAGACTTTTGGTCATGTCGGGGTGGATTATTGCCCGAGCAGTTCATACTGGGTGAGACGAGATTGTTAGATTTAGGATCAGTGCAATCTGATTACGTGAAACATATTAAGGAGCAAAGATCATTATTTGGTTCAAAATGAGGTAATGTTTCTTATCAGAAGTATAGACTCAATAATTGGTTGACTCGGCAGTTGATTATGAATTTCTGAACATCTTTTCTGTTGTGGCGGCGTTGTAAGAGTTAAGTAAGACCTGTGTATATCATGGGGTGCAATGGGAGCATCAGATTCGTGGAATTTTGACTAAGTTGATAAGAAAGTGTTATTGTGGTCTGGTGAGTAAAGTGATGCTAGGTGTGAATTTAGCAAAGTCATGCATCCATGTTTGGAAATAGCGTGTAGTGATTGATATGGTTATCTTATGTTGGAAACAAACCGGGCATAGAATTTCGGATGTTGGAATTGGGATCTAAGGCTTATTTGCTTAAATAAAAGGGAATATCTTCAGAACTGATCAGGCTAACGTGCTCAACTGGGTTATGGTAGACGGGAAGGTGCAAGAGGTGTCAAACAGTGATTTCAGACTACTTCAGTGTAGTTCTCATCACGTTCGAGGACGAACGTATGTTTAAGTGGGAGAAAATGTAATGACTCAACCTGTCGTTTTGAGTTCTAGTGCTCCGTTCAGTAGTCTGAGGCCATGAGCAGCTTCATTTGAAGTATTATGACTTGTACGCGTGGTCGGAATTGAATTTCGGGAAGTTCAAAGTTGATTTGGAAAGAGAATTCTCATTTCGAAAGCTTAAAGTTGAAAAAATTAACTAGGATTGGAATTTTGAGTAAACTACCTCAGAATCAGGATCTGAAGGTTCCAGCAGGTTCGTATGATGATTTTAGACTTCGGCGTATGCCCGGATCAGGCTTTGGATGACCCAGGAGCATTTTGGCGCTTATTGTGGAAGTTACCATTTTGGAAGAAATTTCATAAGTTTGGCTCGAAGTGCATTTAAGTGTTATCGATGTCCGTCAGAGATTCCGAGTCTGGGAATAGCTCCGAATGGCGATTCTGGAGTTGGAAGCGCGATCGGAAGTGAATTCAGAGGTCTGTAGGTCATTTTGAAGTCATTTGGCTAAAGATAGAAAAATTAAAGTTTTTTGAGAAGTTTGACCGGAAGTGGACTTTTTGATATCGGGGTCGGAATTTGATTTTGGAAGTTGGAGTAGGTCCGTAATGTCGAATATTTGTGTGCAAAATTTGAGGTCAATCGGACGTGATTTGATAGGTTTAAACATCGGAAATAGAAGTTTGAAATTCTAAAGTTCATTAAGTTTGGATTGGAGGTCGATTCATGATTTTAGTACTGTTTGATGTGATTTGAGGCCTCGTGCAAGTCCGTAACATGTTTTGGGATTGGTTGGTAGGTTTGGTTGAGGTCCCGGGGGCCTCGGGTGGATTCCAAGTGGTTAACGGATCGAAATTTGGAATTTTGGATAGCTGAAGGGGTCTGGTTGCTGGTCTAACCGCTTCTGCGGAGAATGGACCGCAGAAGCGAGAGATTTAACCGCAGATGCGGTTTGGGCTAAAAGAGAAGGGACCGTAGAAGCGGAGCCGCAGGAACGGTCCCAACCTCACAAAAGCGGCCCAAGACCGCAGAAGCGACCTAATATCCGCAGAAGCGGAACTGCATAAGCGGTGGTCCTATCCACAGAAGCGGCGTTTAGACCGCACCTGCAGAACCGCAGAAGCGGTCAAGGGGCCGCAGGTGCGGAAATAGCTGGAGGCAGGGAGTTGTTTTAAATCCGGGATTTGGCCATTCCTCTCCCATTTTTCACTTGGCATGGGCGATTTTGGAGAGCTTCAAGAGGGGATTCCCGTCATCAACGTCAAGGTAAGTCATCCCCACTTATTTTGAGTTAAATACATCAATTATGTATGGATTTGAGCATGAAATTGGTAGAAAACTTGGGGTTTGAGGGAAGAGCTAGAAAATTATTGTTCATGGAATTTAACTATGATTTGGGGCATGGATTAGGAGAAAATCATATATTTGAGTTCATGAGGCTATGGGTAAAATTTATCTTCGAAACATTTCGGAATCCGAGCACGTGGGCCCGAGGGCATTTTTGTCAACTTTTCAATCAAGGTTAGGAATTGTTATAAATTGGATTATAATGAGTACTTTAGCATATATTAATGGGTTTATATAATTATTGGCTTGTTTTGGAGCACTTTTGCATCGATTTGAGTCTTCAAAAGGGCATGGAATGCCTGTTATGGAACTTCGGAGCAAGGTGAGTCTCCTTTCTAACCTTGTAAGAGGGAATTGTCCCCATAGGTGATATAATTGATTATGTGCTCCTATTTGTGGGGGCTACGTATGCATGAGGTAATGAGAGTCTGTGCGTAGCTACTATTATGCTAGTGTCTGGGTAGTTAGGACCCAAAAGCATGATATACTTAGATTATTTATGTACTTATTGATAGCTTGAATTGCTCAAATCACATCGAATTAGTAAACAAATTTCTAAACAGGTAAAATTTCATTTTCTTAAATGGTTAAAACAGGATTGATTTTCTTTGGATAATTCCGCCATGTGGACTCTTGATTGACTGTTTGTGTGTGTTTAAATTTTGGAGCGGGCCGAACGCCTCGGCAGATTAAATAGATGCATCTAAAGTTCACGCAGTTCGACCCTCGACAGTGCACAGTTTACATTCATGTTGGAGCAGGCCGTCGACCTTGGCATGATTTGCGAATGCTTGTATTGCTGCCTTGAACATATTAAAGTTGTTATTGCCTTTTTATGGCTTGAGAATATTTGGACAAATAATGAACAGAAGTTTTGGAAATTTCCTATAAAAGAAATAATTGTTTACTTGTTTTTCCTCTATTGGATTAAAAATCATGTTTATAGAAATCCATGATTTAAGGTATTATTGACATCATTATTAGACCACTAGTAAGTGTCGAAGTCGACCATCTTGTCTCTACTTTTTCGAGATTAGATGGGATAATCATTGAGTACACGTTGTTTTCATACTCATACTACACTTCTGTGCATTTTTGTTGCACAGGTATATGTAACTCGAGTGGCCTATTGGGCGTAGTAGTACGGATGATTTGGGGACTAGGTGAATTGCATCATTCGAGTCAGCTCGCTGCTAGTAAAGTCCCTTCCAGTAAATTGTATTTACTTTTTGTCTACTGTATTCCGGACGGATGTTGTATTGTATTAGTTTTTAGAAATTTCTCATGCACTTGTGACACCGGGTTCTGGAATGGTTTGAAATATTTTGTATTAATTTCCTATTATATAATTTGAATTGAAGCATTTGTCTCTTTACTTATGCAATTAAAAGGAAAAATCTGAGTTTTAAAAATTGTCTATCCTCGGGAATCTAATTAAGTAATTTGGTTGGCTTGCCTGACAGCGGTGTCCGGCGCCATCACGGCCCTTAGTAGATTTTGAGTCGTGACAATATAATACTCATTTTTAACATCCATGTCAAACATAAGCATCTAATTAAAAAGTTGATTTCAACGGTATTATTTTCCCACTGTATTTGAATATTCTAGAAGAGAATACATCAAAAGCTACAAGTGTCATCTATATTAACAAATTTTCTACAATAAGAAGCTTACTAATCTATGTGTAAACTATTCTTGAATACATCCAAATTAGTTTCTCAAGAGTTTCAACAATGGGAACAATCAGTTACTTAATGAAAGTTAAAATGAACAACATCATTCTTTACAACAAAATAAACGATGGAAAAAAAATTTTACTATGATTTTAGCTCATGTCTTGTATACAACAAAATCAAGAAAATATTTTAGTAGTAAATAAAGAGAACTTCGAAGGAGACTTGCATCCCTAAAGATACTTCCAAGGAGACTTGCATCCCTAAAGACACTAAATAAATATTTACATGATAAATTGTAGTAATTTAATGTAGTAGTTCAAACTATATTTATTACAACTTGATTAAAATGATATTAACTGGTAAAAAAATATTAAACATTTGATAGAAGTCTATATAAATTATAGGAATTTTAATTTTTTTTCTTAATTAAGGAGATAAGAGAAATGATTTTATTTTTCTATAGATTTATCGTATGTTAATTTTTATAATGAAACAATATAAAATCTAACAAATAATATTTTAAGATAATTTATTGATAGTTGAAAACTTGAAAAATGAGTTCAAATGATGTAGATTAAATTTTTACATCAATTAAGCATATAACAGATAGCCTCCTAGTTGTCACGCCTCTTTTTTCCGAGCTTTACTACATCCCGGGGAAGGGTATAATAAAAAGGAATTTTTCCTATTAAAGGACAATCGAAATGGGATTTATTTTATTAAAGATTCAGAGTCGCCACTTGGGAGATTTATGGTGTCCCAAGTCACCGGTTTGGAATCCCGAATCGAGGAAAGGGTTTGACTCTATTTAACAGCCGCGAACCAGAAATCTGAGTAAGGAATTCTGTTAACCCGGGAGAAGGTGTTAGGCACTCCTGAGTTCCGGGGTTCTATAACGGTCGCTCAACTGCTATATTTTGCTAAATTTGATTTTTATTCATGCCCCAACCCATAGTGCAATTTTAAATTTATTTTACCGCTTTTATCTATTATTGTTTTATTAAGAAAGTGAACATCGTTTAAGAACATATTTTCGGATCACGTCACATGAAATGCACCCGGATCCTCAACACATTCTTATTCAACATTTTTGGATTGGATTTGGGTCGCATGAAATGCACACCCATATTTAGGAAGGTAAGATTAATTAAAGCGCGTCTAAGGTGACTAACGTATTGTTATCTTTTGGGAAGGCCGTGAAATTCGCTAAACGGCCTGTCCCGAATATTAAGCACTTTTAAGTAATTGATGAGGGCCCCACAATTATATATTTGATTTGGCGAGGCTCATCTCATTTTTATTATTAAAGTCCAACTTAAATAACTAAATTTTCTATTTGTATTGTTTTTGTCTCTAAGAGGTGAATTAATTCACAAAATATAAACCTAGCCCTGAATTCAAGTCCGAGCTCAAATAAAAGGGGAAAACCCTTTTAGCTTGAATCCGTTACCTAATTCAAAACCCCATTTTATATTCATGATTTAATTCCCTATTTTTAACATTGTTTGGAAACCATTATACCTCTAGCCAATTCAAGCCTGTTAAACAAGGATAAACCCACTATAAATTCAAGCTCAAATGACCCGAACCAGACCAGTAGCAAAAGGGTTATTATCTATTGATGGCTATTGTCACACCTCCTTTTTACCGCTACGGCTTTACTACACCCCGTGAAGAGTATAATAAAAAGGAGTTTTTCCACTTAAAGGACAATCAAAACGGGATTCGTTTATTAAGAGATTCAGAGTTGCCACTTGGGAGATTTATGGTGTCCCAAGTCACCGGTTTGAATCCCGAATCGAGGAAAGGGTTTGACTCTGTTTAACAGTCGCGAACCAAAAATTCGGGTAAGGAATTCTGTTAACCCGGGAGAATGTGTTAGGCACTCCCGAGTTCCGTGGTTCTAGCACGGTCGCTCAACTGCTATATTTGGCTAAATTTTGATTTTAATACATGTTAAACCTACAGCGCAATTGTTAGAATTATTTACCATTTTTAGTCGATTATTATTTTATTTAAGAAAGTGAACGTCGTTTAAGAACGTATTTTCGGATCACGTCACATGGAATGCACCCGGATCCTCGACACATTTTTATTCGACGTTTTCGGATTTGGATTTGGATCGCATGAAATGCACACCCGTATTTAGGAAGGTAATTTTTAGAATCGCGTCTAAAGAGACTAACGTGTTGTTATCTTTTGGGAAGGCTGTGAAAATTCGCTAAACGGCCCGTCCCGAATATCTAAGTATTTAAAAATTAATTAAACGAGGGCCACGTATTTATGGATTTTATTTGGCGCAGCGCACCTCATTTTTATTTTAAAAGGCCAACCTAAAAGAACTACGATTTTCTATTAAAATATTGTCTCTAAAGGGCCTAATTAATTAGCATTGCGAATTACTATTATTAAAAGTAATCAAAGAATTTGGGCCTCAAGTTCAAGTCCAAGCCTGAACAAGAGTAAGACCTCTTAATTCAAGTATGCTACTTAGCTAGGAAGGCCCAAAACCCATATTACAAAATTAACCCCAACACAAATAAGAAAGAGCAGAACACTTCGTCTAGTACCTACTATCATATTATATTATACCAACATTTAAAAAGAGCACCAACCTTAGTTCACATTTTATTAGCTACAGGTGTTGGGATAGTTCAAAAGAAAGGCAAGCTAAATTCTAACCTACACAAGTTAACCACCAAAAGCAAGCAAACGAAACAATGGTTTGGATAATTCTCAAGACACAAGACTCAATGAAAGTTAGCATGTTCAAGAGCTGTATATATGGCACGCAGAAAAGGAATGTGAATGCTTAAATATCAAATAACAAAAATCATAATAGGAAGAACCCAATATCTGGCGATTCAAGCACATCTCATATTTGAACAAAAGCACAGTGATGACTAAGAAACACAAATAAAGGCTTTAATACCACCGATAGATCCAGTTACTCCAACCCATCACAAATTAATTAGCTGCCTTTTTCTTTAAAGTGCAAACTGCCGTGAAAAGGTTTTACCCAAACTTTACGTCAAAGAAAATCACCTTTGTTGAAAGTCAATCTCTTAGTATTTTCTAACCATTAAAGTGAAACATGGAAATTTAGTTTGAAAGAAGGGCCATCACAGCCTTACTCTAAGGACCATTAACACAGAAACCACTACAAATCAATATCAAAGAATGATCCATCACAACACACACACACACACACAATTATAGCACAAACAATAGGACAAGGGTAGAAGAATGAACCAACAAGCCTGCCAAGTTCATATTCGAGCAAATAAACACACTTCAACAAAATGCTTCACTTAACACAATATAGTGCCTACACTTCCCTTCACATAGGTTTCACAGGAAATAGATGTTCAACTCCAAATTCAATCAACAAGCATAGGTCAACCACATATTTCAATCAAAAACACGAGAATAACATCGCAGAACTGAACAATAACCAAATTGAGGCATCGAATCATCTTGTGAGCAATGAAATAAAATAGAGACAGAAGAAACTGAACAACGAAATTTTCAGAGAGACTAAGGAAAAATTATTACACATTTCAACCTGATAGAACACCCATTGACGATTATAGCATTTCGAATTGCAAATTCATACCTGAAACGCGAATAAAAATCAAACACTAAACCTGGATGCAGAACAAATCGCCACCGGAATGACGACCTCAAACCGTTTCTAACATCTCGGCTCCAAATCTGTTTGTGTTTTCAGCTGTGTTTTGTGAAGAAAATGATAGGCAGTGAGGGATCGTTCATTTCTGCTCAATTGCGGCTATCTCCCTTGTGTGTTTTCAGCTGGGTCTCCTAATTAAAGAAGAAGATGTAAGACGATGTGGGTAGGGGTTAGCGACGGACTGGTGGTGGCTGGTTGTTGTGTGTTTCTGGTCAGATCCGTCGCTGGTGGCGTCTCCACTCACTGGTGATCAATTCTGGCGAGGCTATAGCTCGAGTGAAGAAGCTAAAGAGAGGCACGATTGGGAGCTGTTGGAGTCGACGGCTATTGTGAGCTACTGGCTGGAGACGTTGGAGCAGTGTGTGAGGCTTCGATGGACGAGGTCTGTTTTGGTCTTCCGTTTTTGTGAAGATGAAGGGGTCATGGATATATGAGGGGTTCCATTTTTTGAATTCCTCCGCAGCTCCTCTAATTATCAGCCTTTTTTTTTCTTTTTTGTGTGTATAGGTCTAGGTTAGAATTTTAGGTGGGCTTGGGTATTGGGTTATCCGAATCTTAGGCTTACAATGGGTCGTTTGAACCCAAATGTTATTTTTTTCCCGTAACCAAGAATAAAAATATGATCTTATTTAATTAATCTACGTAGGCAAAATAACAGTTAAAATGAGACTGACAATTAAAATAAAACTATTTTTGGGTATTTTCAAGATTAAAGTAACTATAAAATATTAATGAAACTATTTTTTTGTAATTTTTATTTTTATATAAAGATAAAATATAAAGTACTATTTTTGTATTTTTTTTAAAGATTAAAATGACTACAAAATATTAATGAGACTATTTTTGTATTTTCGAAATTATATAAAGATAAAAAATAAGGTCCTGTTATTTTTTATTTTATTTTTTTTCAAGATTATATTAAAATAAAAATAGGTTCAAAGGAACATATCTCTCTAAAAATATCTAATACATGATTAAAATAGAGTAATATGCAACCATTTTTGTATTTTTTCATTTTTATGATGAAAATAAA
>MU699284.1:39049-65928 GCA_026770625.1 Nicotiana glauca | reverse complement strand
TTTTAATAATCTTATGTGATTATATGAAAGGAATTATTATTGGTTTAATACCGGTAATACATATATATGGTTGAGTAAAGGTTATTGGTTTAATACCGGTAACATATATATATATATATTATAAAAAGGGATCGTGTGGCATGCCAACCACTTATATATTATGAAAAGGAATCGTGTGGCACGCCGACCACTTATATATTATGAAAAGGGATCGTGTGGCACGCCGGCCACTTATATATTATGAAAAGGGATCGTGTGGCATGCCGACCACTTATGTATATTATGAAAAGGGATCGTGTGGCACGCCGACTACTTATATGTTATGAAAAGGGATCGTGTGGCACGCCGACCACTTATATGTTATTAAAAGGGATCGTGTGGCACGCCGACCACTTAGATGAATTGAGACTTGAAAGTAAATTTTATTCCAATATTCTTATTATTTTTCTGATATTATATTTTGCTGTTGTACCATAGCATGTTTCTTTTCTTATAAACATTAAATATGGTTTCCTGCTATTTGGTGGTATACATATATATTTTTAACCGTACAGGTTTATGTGGGTGTCTGGTCCTAGCCTTGTTACTCCTTCGCTGGGATAGGCCAGGCACTTACCAGCACATGGGGTCGGTTGTGCCGATGCTACGCTCTGCGCTCTTTTTGCGCAGATACAGGTTACGGACAGCAGCAGCGGCAGTAGTGCGATTGTTAAAATTTCGACCACCGAGACTTCGAGGTAGTCTTGCAGGCGTCCGCAGGACCCGTTGTCTCCTCTATCTTTATTTTTCAGTCTGTTATTTCATGTATTCGAGATAAACAGTTTTATATTTCTTTCAGGCGGTTATGTGTATTATTCTTAGAAGTTCGTGAGTATTGTGACGCCAGTTCTTGGGTAGTGTATCAAGTTTGGGTTTTCTGTATCATATCTAGTAAAAATTGTTAAGTCTTCCGCTAAATTTATTTATTCCGCTGTAATCATAGTATTATATTTAAATGTTTTAAAAATGAGAGTTGTAACCAATGGGAATGCAAGTAAGAGTTGGCTTGCCTAGCTTCCATTAGTAGGCGCCATCACGACTACCGATGGTGGGAAATCTGGGTCGTGACAATGAATGACGAAATAAAAAATCCAAATAACAGAAAAAATGCGAATGACCCTAACAATCAGGGTGTGGTGCCTCTTGTGCCAGAAGCAACATTGTATGATTGGGGCACAACCCATCGCCAAAAATCTGGCAACTGCAATTGCAATCCCTCAGATACAAGCAGAATCATTTCAAATCACAAACAACATGCTACATTTGTTGCAGAATAAGGGACTATTCTCAGGGTCTTACATTAAAGATCCTCAGCAGCATTTGAAAAAATTTCTTGTGGTATGTGTCACGCAAAGGCAGCCTAATATGACACTGGAGGCAATAAAGCTGTTATTATTTCCATTCTTAGTGACAGGAGAGGCTCGAACTTGGCTAAATTCACTTCCCATATCCATCACTACTTGAAAGAAATTAGTCAAGCAATTTGTGAACAAGTTCTACCCACCCAATAAGACCGCCAAACAAATTGATGAGATATAGAGCTTCAGGCAGAGACAAACGGAAACATCACAAGAAACGTGGGAGAGGTTCAAGGATATGTTGGTTAAGTGTCCACATCATGGCATTCCAGAGAAGATGTTGGGGCAGAGGTTCTACATGAGATTGGCAGACATCTTAAAGGCCAATGTAGATGCTTCAGCAAGTGGAGCATTTTTGAGCAAATCATTCAGAGAATGCAAGATCCTACTTGATAAAATAGCTCAAAACTCAGGATGGATGACAAGAGACTCTGCGATCACTCATGTTGTTCACTCAAGTGGCTTTGGACTCAAACAACTCCATAGCCGAAAATGTGGCCACTCTAATTACACAAATGAATATCCTCACCAAAAAGATCGATGAATTAGGCCAGAAGAAACAGGTACACATAGTTCGCATGACTAATTGGGGTTTATGTAAACCATGCATTAAACAACCATATGTATGCCCTTGGAGTGCAGAAAGTGACAACCAGCAGTATCAGGAAGATATGAACTATGTGGCCAACTATGGAGGACAGAGGCAATATGGTCAGAATTGGGGGAAACAAAATCAGCAATATTGACCAGCACAGCAGCAACACAATAACATCAGTAATCCTGGAGCTATGTGACCACAGAGTCAAGTTGTACCTCACCAAAGGCAACGGGGATACAACTAAAAAAATCAGCTGCTAGCTTATCAACAGCCTTAACAAACAGCAGATAGTGAGACAAGATGATGGGTTGTCTGAAATTAAAGGAATGCTGCAACAACTTTGGTCCAGTGGAAAAAATGCAAGAAAGAGTGGACTCACATGAATCAGCGATAAAAGGCATTGAGATTCAATTAGGCCAGATATTAATGGCTTTGAATAATCGCTCCCAAGGGACGTTACATGCAGACACACAAGTCAATCCAAAAGAGCATGGCCCAAAATAGCTTATGATTGTGAGTCTTAAAAAATGGTAGAGACCTAGACCTAGAGCAAGAAATCGCTCACGAAAGCCGGCCAACTGAAACACTTATGCCAGTACCATTGAGGTAGATGATTCGACATGGTTAACTGAGGTGATGATACAATATGCACATGAGAGAACAAGCAAAGAAAATTGAGGTAGCACAAGAAACGACAGTAGAAGCAGTGCCTGAGTAGGATAAAACTCAAACCACAGGAAGGAAGCGACTCCAGCACCATTCCAGGTGAACATTCCAATAAATATCAGAAGGATGAGCAGTATAGAAAATTCACGGAGATGCTGAAACAAATCCAGGTGAACATTCCACTAATTGATGCCTTGAGGGAGATGCCTGGGTATGCCAAAATGATGAAGGATTTGATGTCTCGCAAGTTCGACTTTCAAGACTTGGCTACTATTGTACTAACCCAGACCTGTAGTGTCGTCGTGACGAGAACCATAGCTGAGAAGTTGTCAGACCGAGGAGTTGCACAATCCCATGCACAATATGCAGCTATGTTTTTGCTAAGCATTGTGTGATTTGGGGGCAAGCATAAACTTGATGTCTTTGGCTATATACAAAGGTTAGGCATTAGAAGAGCAAGATCCACATCAATGTTACTACAGCTAGCCGACCGGATACTGAAGAGGCCATCGGGTATTCTTGATGATGTATAAGTGCATGTTGGAAAATTTGTGTTTCCAGTAGATTTTGTCATTCTGGACTGTTGGGTTGACGAGGAGACTCCTATAATTTTGGGAAGACCATTATTGACCACTGGGAGAGCTCTAATTGATTGTGAAACTGGAGAACTAAAAATGAGACTGAACGATGAAGAAATAACATTCAATGTGCAGAAGTCTATATGGTGACCAAGTGAATTTGCTAACTGCTCTCTGATAGAAGCTGTGGATGTGATTTTGGAGGAGAAAGATGAGGCTCTGAATGCAAAAGATCCTCTAGAAGCCTGCCTCATGACTTAGAAGAGGTCGATAGTGAGGACTTAGCGGATAAGTTTTGGCCCTTGAAAGTCAAGGGTACTAGAAAAGAGAGCTCGAATTCGAGCCTTTACACTTAGAAGAAAGAAAGACCCCTCCAGCTAAGCCATCAATTTAAGGGCCAATAAAATATTTAAGTCTTGTCTGTGAAGTTTGGCGAGAAACGGGATTGATTTGACATGATTCGGATGTCCGATTGTAAAAATAGGAATTTGAGTGTTCTTAAGGATTTCGTGCATTTTGGAGTTGAATTCGTATTTTTAGATGTTATTTCAGAGATTTGATCGATCGAGCAAGTTTGTAAAATGTTGTTGGACTTGTGTAGGTGTTCGGAGTGGAGCCCCGAGGACTCGGGTGAGTTTCGGGCATGGGTTGGGGGTGAAAACACCCTAGTTTTTTGGTGTTTCTGTGAGGAGTTGTAGGTCTCGAAAATACAAGGAATTTGTTTGCAATTGTGACCTCACATTTGTGATAAAACCATCGCAATTGCGATGAAGGCAAGAGATGGGCAGCGTCGCATTTGCGACAATTACATCGCATTTGCGAACCCTACAGGGTCCACATTTGCGACCCCAGGGTCGCATTTGCGATAGAAGCAGGAGGGAGGCCAGTTCGCAATTGCGAAGATTTGGTCGCAATTGCAAGTTCGCATTTGCAAATCCGAAGTCGCTAATGCGACATCAGAGGCCTGGACACAGCTTTTAAAAATGGGACTTAGGCCATTTATTTCATTCTATCTCTACACTTGGGCGATTTGGGAGCTTTCAAAGAGGGGATTTCAACATAGCATTGTGAGGTAAGTTATTTCTACTCACTGTGAGTTTCATACTTGGGTTTTGGGTAGATTAACACACAAAAATTAGTGAAAATTATGGGATTAGAGCTAAATCTAGGGTTTTGATAAAACTTAGATGTTACCACGAAATTTGCTATGGAATGAAGTAGAAATCATATATTATTGATCCTTAGGTTATAGAGAACAACTTTCTTCGAAAAATTTCAGAATTCGGACATGTGGGCCCTGGGGTCGGATTTTAGGAAACTTATGTTTAAGGTTGGGAAATTACTTTAATAATTAAAATGCGAACTTGAGCTTATATTGGCTAGTTCCTACCTCGTTTAATTAGTTTTGGATCGTTCGGCTCCAAATTGAGGGTTTGAGCACGTTCTTGATATTAGAAGTACGCTTTGGAGTGATGAGAGTCTCCTATCTAACCTTGTACGAGGGAATTATCCCATAGGTGTAATAATTGAGTAATTTTCCACTAAATACGGGGGCTATATACGCACTAGGTGACGAGAGTCCGTACATAGCCACTATATTGCTTAAGTCCGAGTAGTATAGGACCCAAAAATATGCGTTATGTGATATTCTTATGACTCTATGGTTAATTGGGATTGCTTAAACTATGTTGAATATGGTAAACGATACTAATACGAGAAACATCACTTTCTTGATCTTTTAAGGAGGAGTTGACATTTCTGTGGGTAGTTGCTTCCCTGATATGTTCTTGACTGCCTGTTTGTTGTGCTTAATTACATTTGACCGCGTCGCATGTATGGTTCGCGATCGGGGTAATAGATGCATCTATGGTTTGCGCCGTTCGATCCTCCGGCAGTGCACACTTTACTTTTATGTTGGATCGGGTCCTAGGACCTCGGCACTACTTGCGTATGCTTCTTACTCGGTATATTGCTGTGGACTGAACTTGTTTATATGCCCCGAAATGTAAATGGCTAATTGTGATGTTATCTAGGAAAGGTCCTGTTACTTCTTGCTATAAGTTATTAATTATTTGTGCTATCCATGCTTAGTATAGAGCTTTCTCATAATATTTGACCATAGTAAGTGTCAAGTCGACCTCTTGTCTCTACTTCTTCGAGATTAGCCAGGATACTTGCTGAGCACATATTATTTATGTATTCATACTATACTTCTGTACTTAATTGTACAGGATCTGACGCAGGTACATCTGGTTACCAGGCTGTTGCATACTCTTGATCCGGCCCGAGATTCCACGGTGAGCTGCTCCCCTCATATGTCGTTCAGTAGTCCAATGGAGTCTTTATTTACTTTTGGCTGTCTATTCTGTTTTAGACAGTATGATAGATTTATTCTTTTGTGTATTCTACTAGATGCTCATATACTTATGACACTAGGTCTTGGCACACACATTAGCAGACTATTCTTTTGGGATTGTATAACTATTTCGGTTTGATGCTAATTATTTCTTGTTTTAAATTCAAAATTTAGAGTTTGTGTTAACTGTTTTGGAAAGGTAAAACTAGAATTTATTAATACTTCCGTGTTGGCTTGCCTGACAACGATGTTGGGCGCCATCACGACTTGGAGTGAAATTGGGTCGTGACAAATTAGACATGCTCGGCAAATTTATCTCTGGTACATTTATTTTTCTGATAAAAATAATATTAAATTGATGGTATATCTCGGGCAGAATTATTCATTTTGTTTCTCATTATGGATTAAACTAATATTGAAAGATAACATGATATCATGAGGTCAATAAATTCATGTTTAAAGTCTTGAAAATGATGGAATTAAAATTCTCTTTGGCATTTCATCTTTAATTGTTGCTGGAGTAAATTATTTACACTCATGCATGTTTGGATTTATTTCATTTGCTAGAATCATTAGAATACTACCATATAGTTCTTAAATTATTAACTTTTGACTAATGCACCGTAAAGGAAAAATCTGAAATGTTCTTATTTTTAAAACAGTCAAGACACAGCTGAGGCAAAAAAAATTTAAAAAAAAAAGAAGAGAGAAACAAAGAATGAAAATATCGCTTGCTGTAATCTATTCTGGAATAACTCCTTTATTCTTGAATTTTGAGTCTGTTATCCTTGTGTAAAGTTCAGCTATAAAGTACTAAAGTTTCTGATTTCAATTAGTTTAATTAATTATTTGAAGTGTTGAAAATTACGAGAACTTGCCATGTTTTGTTTGTTGAGGCAAAATTTTAAACTGCACTGATCTAGAAAATGAATTAGGCCTTCTTCAAATCCCTTACAACTAAACACTTGAGTCACTAAAATACATAAATTCCTAGTGTCACGACCCTAAAACCGATCCGGTTGTGATGACGCATATCGTGAAACTAGGCCAGCCGACACAAACCCCAAATCCAACCAGAGTTTCATAAAAAAGTCAGTTTTAAGCCATTAATTAACAAAATCTCATAACATAAGTCTAAATAACCTGTGCGATAATATAACACAAGCCCGACATCGGGATTTTACAAGTCACGAGCAATTACAAGCTCTGTCTAAGTACAACAAAGTCTAACAAAGTCTGAAAAGACAATATTAATATAATCTAGGGAAGATATGAGGGAGAAGAACAGGGCTGCGAACGCCATGTAGCTACCTTGTCGACTCCAAGACCTGCTGGATGAATGATTAACGCTCACTTTCAAGACCCGCAACTCCTGGATCTACACACAAGGTGCAGAGAGTAATGTGAGTACGCCAACTCAGTAAGTAATAAAAGTAAATGAAAGCTTAGCAGTAAGAAAATAGATAATTCTACGTCATAACACCACAGCAAATACAATACATATCCCAAAAATAGTACCGAAATCAATTATCTCGTAAAATAAACTCAATTTCGGTTAAAAAAACCTTTCCTTTTAAAAGTATCTTTCAATAGTTTCAAACGAGTGATGAAAACAGTGAGTAAAAATGATTAGAAACGTAAACATCCCCTCGAGCAAGACATGTACCATAAATCGTCCCTCAGGCAAAATATCCACAGAACCATCCCCTCGGGTAATAACATGAATTAAGATCAGCCCCTCGGGCAATATCACATCATTCACATTGGGTACCCGCTCTCACTGGGGATGTACAGACTCCGAAGGGGTTCCTACAGCCCAAGCGCTATCACAAGCCATCTCGTGACATAATAAATCAGGCCCTCGGCCTCTCATATATCACAAATTAGAACAGCATGCTGTGACGCGCAACCCGATCCCATAATATCCTCACAATACAGGCCTTCGGCCTTACTCAGTCAGAAATCTCTCAAGCCACTCGGGCTAACAGTAAAACAGGTGCTCGGCCTAAAATATCATTTATAGAATCAAAATGAAGTAAATAGAACCGAGTTACGAAATAAGTAAAACATAGCATGACTGATTGTAGATATTAAACCAAAAACAGTGAGGAAACAATAGTAAAACGCCCCTAAAGGTCTAAACATTTGGAACGAGGACCAAACATGGCATTCAACCCTAAGCATAGTAATACTTTCTTAAACACAATAGTATCAAATAGTTTTCAATCAAATACGCGACTTAATAGTCGTACGGGATGGACCAAGTCACAATTTCTAACAGTGCACGACCCCACGCTCGTCATCTAGTGTGTGCGTCATATCAAAGTAGTAGAACGATGTGAGATCCGGGGTTTCATACCCTCAGGATAACATTTACAATCATTACTTACCTCGAACCTGTCCAAACTCTAGACCGCGATGCCTTTGCCTCTCGACTCGGCCTCCGAATGCTCCAAATCTAACAAAACTAGATTCATGCCATCAATATAAGCTAAAGGAACAAAGCCCACGTGAAGATAATCAAATTACATTAAAAATCCCGAAATTGGCCAAACCTGGCCCCTAGGCCCACATCTCGGAATTCGATAAAAATTACATCACTAGAATCCTTATCCTCCCACGAGTTTATACATACCAAGAGCATTAAAATCGGACCTCAAATGGCCCCTCAAATCTCCAATAAAAACTTTCCAATTTCAAGCCCTAATTTCCAATTTTAACCCTTAAATTCCAATAATTTCATGCCTAATAAGTTAGAAATCACCATAGAATCGAGTATTGAGTTCAAAAATCTTACCTTCAAGCATTAACCCTTGAATCCCTCTTGAAATCCTCTCAAAAAACTCCAAGTCCATCTCAAAAATGGTGAAACAAGGTTGAAAATTGCGAAGGGAAGCTTATATAGTTTCTGACCCAGGGATTCCGCATCTGCGGTCCCTTAAGCGCAACTGCACTACCGCTTCTGCAGAAATTCCATGCTTTCGCGGTTTCCACTTAAGGGGTCCAACTTTTGCATCCAGGCCTCGCAGGTGCGGTTATCCATCCGCTCCTGCGACTAAATCCGCTCATGCGGTCAGCCCCACGCACCTGCGATCATCGCACCTGTGGTCCCCAATCCGCAGGTCCGGAAACAACAGAAGCAGAAAATTCTGCAGCTCCACTCAAATTCCAAATCTTCCGCCAACCATCCAAATCCATCCCGAGGCTCTCGGGACCTCAACCAAATATGCAAACAAGTCATATATCACCATTCAAACTCATACCAACCCTCGTAATACTCAAAACAACGCTAAAATACTAAATTACCCTCGGATTCAAGCCTAAGGATCCCAAAACTTTTGAATTCCGCAAACGATCAAAAGGCCTACAAACCTCATCCGAATAACCTGAAATTTTGTACACACGTCCCAAATGATACAACAGACCTACTCCACTTTTCAAAATTTCATTCCGACCCCGATATCAAAATTTTCACTACCAACCGAAAAACGCCAAAACTCCAATTTTTGCCAATTCAAGCCTAAATCTACCACGTACCTCCAAATTACATTCCGATCACGCTCTTAAGTCCCAAATAATCTAACGAAGCTATCCGAACCATAAAAACCAAGTTCCGAGATCATTTACTCACAAGCCAACTTTCGGTTGACTTTTCCAACTAAAGCTTCCAAATAAGAGACTAAGTGTCTCATTTCACTCCATGACCACTCCGAACACAGAAAAACCAACATGATATGACGAAATACAGCTGAACAACACATAAAAAAGCAGAAATGGGAGAAACAGAGCAGTAACCCATTAAACGACCAGCCGAATCTTTACACCTAGTGTCCCCATTTGAGCTTGAACAAATTCTTTGAAACAAACCTTTTTTCTGCACGATTATATTGACATAACTCTACTTATGTATTGAAAAATTTATAATAACAAATAATAAGTGTGTACGAGTATATTATGAATTACAAGCTCAGTTTGCTCAATTTTTGCCAAGTAAAGGCTATTGAAATTTTAAAAACAAAAGTGAAAATACAAATGCAATACAGCCAAAAAAAATGGTGGTCAGATTAGAGAAGGGGGTTTATAATATATATTTCGAAAAAACAAATGTGAAATGGATTCCTGTGAGTAAGAGTTGGAAAATGAAAATGAGTACAAAATTATTTGTACATCATTCCAATTGCTAAGAAAGGCATATCAATCACTAAAAAAATATCCATTATCATACCAAAGCACTTATCCCACAATACAAGCCAATAAAAATTCTAAAAGATTCTATAATTAGCGCTAGTTACATTAGTGGAGATTTACAAACATGGCAAGTCTATGGTCGTTCAATATACACTATTTTATGATTATCGTAAACAAAGTTAATTGATGAATATTTTTTTGTATGTAAAAGTTGATCTGATGCAGGATGATAAACACATGAGCAAGAGGGAAAAATCAACTCTAGAAAATTTATGAAAATAGAAGGTGATATCAAATTTTTTGTAATAAAAGAAAAAAAATTCTACTAACAGTTGGCTTGATTTGTTTTCTTGAAAAAAGAATGATTTCAGAAATTTCCTCGAGGACGAAGAAAATGCTAAGTGTAGGGGAGTTTGATAAGATAAAAATACCATGCATAATATAAGTTGTTATTGAATATATAAAGAAATAAATAAAAATGAAGAAGGAAGTTAAAAATGAAAAAGAAAGAAGCTAGCGTCAGCAAAAGTCACGTGTACACTTGATGTACACCATTCTCTCATCAAAATTCATGTCAACATTGGCAAGTTAGCGAGATGAAAGACAAAGTTTACTGAAACTTTGTTGTACACGACAAAAGTAATGGAAATATCTATAAATACCGTCATTTTACAAAGCTGCTGGAGGGACTACGAGGGAGGAAGAAAGCAAATAAAGTATTTCTATTTTTAGAAGTCTGCAATTATCAAGTTTCTTCAGTTATAAATATCGGAAATTATTTGGTTCCTCCTTTTAATTAAATAGCGGAAATTCTTCTTCTTGAATATTCCTTTCTATTTTTTTATGTAATGAACAAGAATATTTCCTCTAGTAGTACTAACTCCAGTATAGAGTAACTTTCTTTTGTATTGGGAAAATAACGAATCTTAATATTTTTATATAATTAGTAGACATTATTTCTCAATTTCACATGCTTGAGCTGAAGTTTTTTATTTAAATTTTATCTGCTTTTATAGTTAGGTGTTATCTAATTTTGTTTACGTCTATCTATTTTGTACTATATTTTAACTTCTTACCAATTTTGTAATCGAAAGAGACGGAAGAAGTAATTTAGTTAAATTTGGTATTAATAGATGTTAACTTTTATTTAGTGACATTTAGCTCTTATATGTTAAAATTGATTCTACAATTATTTGTAATCAAAAGAAACGAATATTGTAATAGTCAATTATAACAAGTAGGGTAACCGAAAGGGACTTACTAAAAAAAGAGCATGTTTCTGTTTAAGCATATATTTCTGGTTTTTTAATATTACTATTTTGACATTTAATTTGTATAATCGAGAGGAGTGCAATTAATTGTTCAACTTAAGTAATAATATATAAATATAATTGTGAGATGAATTTATAACATTTATGAGAAATAGAAATTAAAGAATAAATACATTTACTATATAATAAAAGTATTAAGTGAAGTTAGGGTCCTAACTGCTTTTTATTATATTTGTAAAAAATAAAATATTTTCTATTTCTCTACTCATGCATTTTTAGTTAGTTATTTCACAACTCAACTCTTTCCGAGTTTCTCAAATAGTAATTAAAACAAGAAACGTCTATAGAATAGATATACCAATCTCTGTGGGTTCGACATCTTTCTATATTATTATTTGACAGAGTACGAGTTTAAATTATATACACGCCAGACACTCGTCAGTCCGTCCTACATATCGAGAGCTGACACACTATTTGTGTTGTGAATTCTTTGGCGGCTTGGGTGCGGGATAAGAAAACCAATCGCCATAGGAAATTCCCAAAGAAGAATATGAAGGCAAAAGCGAAAGTATGGTTGAAATTGATTAATACCCGGCACTAAGGAAGATAGTACCAAAATTTCACTGACAAGTACTGAGCGTAATGCCCATGATGACAGCTTCATGGTCCATTTATATGGGATGATGAACTTGCAGCTTCGGATAGGGGGACGGCCGGCCACTACAAAGGAGAGAGCCATATTGGAGCAGCGATTCCCGCTCAATGCTCATGCTCAGTAGCTGGTTGGGATAGGTGATGGATATAGACTCCCATAGGATGGGGATGTCAATACACCTGAGCAGTCCGAGGCCAAGCCGGAGTAGTCAGATGATGAGGATAATGATGATGAGGAGGAGGAAGCACAAGACAAGGAGTTGTAGCCTCAGAGGAGGAAGGCGATGATGCAGTTTGATCAGGGAGTTTTTCATCCACCTTACTCATTTTTTTCTTGTTATATCAATTTGTTTATGCACTGAGGACATTTCATGAAATAAGTGTGGGGTGGTAAATTGTAAATATTAGTCTTGTTTTAGTTATTCTATTTTTTAGTTACTGTCGTTTTAGATGTAACGATCCGACCGGTCGTTTTGAGCTCTAGTATGTCTTTCAACGGTTTGAAGATATGAGTAGCTTCACTTCAGGTACTATGACTTGTACGCCTGATCGGAATTGAATTCCGGGAAGACTGAAGTTGATTCGGAGAGAGAATTCTTATTTCGGAAGTTTTAAGTTGAAAGAATTGGCTAATATTGAATTTTTGAGTAAACGACCTCAGAATCGGGATTCGAAAATTCTAGCAAGTTCGTATGATAATTTCGGACTTGGGCGTATGTTCAGATCGGGTTTTGGAAGACCCGGGAGTATTTCGGTACCTAATGTGAAAGTTAGCATTTTGGATGAATTTCATAAGTTTGGATTGAAGTGCATTTCAATATTACCAATGTCCGTTTGGGATTCCGAGTCTGGAAATAGCTCCGTATGGTGATTTTGGTATTGGGAGCGCGATCGAAAGTGAACTCGGAGGTTTGTTGGTCGTTTTGGAGTCATTTGGCTAAGGATAAAATTTGAAGGTTTTTTAGAAGATTGACCGGAAGTGAACTTTATGATATCGGGGTCGGATTCTGATTTTGAAAGTTGGAGCATGTCCGTAATATCAAATATGATTTATGTGCAAAATTTAGGGTCAATCGAAAATAATTTGATATGTTTCGGCATCAAATGTAGAAGTTTGAAATTCTAAAGTTCATTAAGCTTGGATTGGAGGCCGATTCATGATTTTAGCATTGTTTGATATAATTTGAGGCCTCTAGTAAGTCCATAATGTGTTTTGGGACAGGTTGGTATGATTGATTGGGGTCCCGGGGGCCTCGGGTGGATTCCGGATGGTTAACAGATCGAGAATGGAATTTGGATAAGGTTTGATGCAGCTGGTATCTGGTGTAACCGCACCTGCGAGGTTTTGACCGCAGGTGCGGAGTCGCAGAAGCGGCTCTAAGGTCGCAGATGAGATTTGATGGGGGAGAGCTGGGACCGCAAATGCGGTCGTCTCGCCGCAGAAGCGAGACCGCACATGCGGAGGAGAGGACGCAAAGCGGGGATGGGCTGGGAGCCCTGGGCCGCAGAAGTGGTGTTTGATCCGCACCTGCGGGACCGCAGAAGCGGTCGAGAGACCGCAGGTACAAAAAGGCCGGAGGCAGTGAGTTGTTTTAAAGAACGGAATTGGTTCATTTCCTATCATTTTTTCAGTTGGGTTGGGCGATTTTGGAGCCTTTGAAGAGAGAGATTTCACCATCAATCATGAGGTAAGTTAAATACATGGTTTTATTGCGGATTAAAGTATAGAAATTAGTAGAAAGTTGGGGTTCGAGGGGGAAACCTAAAAAGAAATTTTTTAGAATCCGGGCACGTGGGCCCGAGGCCGATTTTTTCAACTTTCTGATCGGGGTTAGGAATTGTTATAAATTGGATTGATATGAGTAGTTGATCGTATATTAATGAAATTTCGTAATTATTGGATAGTTTTGGAGCATTGTGCATCGAATTGAGTCTTCGAAAAGGCCAGTTATGAAACTTCGGAGCGAGGTGAGTCTCCTTTCTAACCTTGTAAGAGGGAATTGTCTCCATAGGTGAGTTAATTGGTTATGTGATCCTATTTGTGGGGGCTACGTACGCACGAGGTGACGAGAGTCCATGTGTAGCTACTATTATGTTTATGTTCGGGTAGTCTAGGACCCGAAAGCATGCTATACTTGCAATGTTTGTAATCTTATTGACCGTTTGAATTTCTTAGATCACATCAAACTAGTAAATGAATTTCTAAAAATATTAAACTTCATATTTCTTGACTTATAAAAGAGAAGTTTTCACCTCTTTGAATAATCGCTTCCCTCATGAAGTCTTGATTGAGTTTTAAAACGTGTGTTTTTATGTGTACGTGCGTCGCATGTATGATTCGCGAGTAGGGTGATTGCTTACTCATATTTGACCGCGTCACATGTATGATTCGCCAGCGTGGTAATAGATGCATCTATGGTTCGCGCCATTTGACCATCTGACAGTGCAGTTAAATATTATTGGATCGGGCCGTGCGTCCTCGACATGATTTGCGCATGCTTATAATGCTTGCCTTGAAACTTACTGAAGTTTATATTGTTTCTTCTCGGCTTGAGAATATATGTATAAATGATGAAAAAGGAAACTTTGGAAATTTCACATAAACATGAAGAATTGTTTACATGTTTCACTCTATTGAATTATAATCACATTTATATAAATCCCCGATTTGTCATATTATTGATGGATCACTATTGGACCGCTTGTATGTGTCGAAGACGACCTCTCATCTCTACTTCTTCGAGATTAGACAGGACACTTACTGCGTACACGTTGTCTTCATACTCATGCTACACTTGCTGTGCATTTTTGTTGCACAGGCATATGCATCTCTAGCGGCTTAGTGGGCGTAGCAGCATGGTTGATACAGAGACTTAGGTGAGCTGCACTTCTCGAGACGACCCATAGCTGGCAGAGTCTCTTTCAGATTTCCATATTTACCTTCTGTTCCATCTGTATTCTGGACAGTTATTGTATTATATTATTTCTTAGAGATAGCTCATGTACTTGTGACACCGGGTTCTGAAATGGTTCTGAGGTTGTTCAATAGTAAATTTGCTAAAGACTTCACATTATTTCAGAGGATTTCGTTATTTATGGTTTAATATATAAAAATGAATGATTTTAAACAAGTCCAAAAACGAGAATTTAATTAAGAAATTTTGGTTGGCTTGCCTGACAGTGGTGTCCGATGCCATCACGACCCTTAGTGGATTTTGGGTCGTGACATTAGCCTTTTAGAAGAAAAAAGTAGAAAAATTTGACTCTTCCCGACGATGGATCTCCTAGACAATTTTTTTTTGAGAGAATTAAGTTTAAAGAAAAAAACCAAAAATATTTTCTTGTAGGTAGTGTAGTAATTTCCCCTTGGTTTTTCTTTGGGTCGCGGTTATTTTCCAAGAGTTTTATTTGAACCGAGTGTAGTTAGTTTTAATTTTTAGGAGTAGAAACCATCAGGCTATGAATTGAATTGCAACGATATCTCTTGACTTTGTTATGCCTTGAGTATAGTGAGTACTCTGGCTGTGACGCTTAGGCTCAATGTTTGACTCTAGTATAAGTACCTTAAACCGTAGATTCTTAAATTTGCTTAACTGCTTTGACTGGAGTGTCATGATAAAATCAATCCTGAGTGAGTTATGTGCCATGTATGTGTAAGGTTTGTATGTATTCTATGCATTGCAGTTGATGTCTAGAACTTGTCTGGTATGTGTGCAAAGCGAAATAGTAATCTTGTTTAGTTTGGGAAGTGATATAGGTGTTTCTTTGTTGACCAGATATATATAAAGTTTACCCGCCTGAATGTCGTATAATATAGTTAACCCCTTTGAGCCTATAATCCTGTTTCTTTGGCAACCACATTACAAGCCTTACCCCTTTGTTCGAATTAACTATATATTTGAACCTTTTCACCTCTTATGAGCACTTGAATTGTGATGATTGATGTAAAAGTTAAAGTGTGGGATGGTAGTTTGGCTTTTGAGTGGAACCAATAAAATAAGGAGAAAGGAGCACCATATTGAAAAAAATGTATCAATAAAAGCCACCTGGATTGAAGAAAAGTAAAAAAAACAAAAAAGACAATGTGTAATGTATGAAAAATAATTCTTGATGGTGGTGGCTAGGGATGTAATTGTGCTTAAAGAAGTATGGGGTAATATAAATTGAAGTAAATGTGGAGTTTTGGTTTGAAATAAGCATGGGCTTGAGTGTTAAAGTATATATATTAAAGTGCTTAAGAGAGGTCTAGTCACTCATATCCAAATATATACTACCCAACCGCAGCCTACATTACAACCAATTAAAGTCCTACTTGATCCTAGACTGAATGAGCTCGATTAGTAGAGTATTACACTACGAACAAGCCTATGGTGCATCATTTGTGGCATATGAATGTTATTTCTGAGAGCGAGTGAATTTTTCCTATCTTGAGTTCCTACATTCTTGAAATTCATTACGGGTGGAACTAAGCTTTTTGTTGGGTGAGGGCATGTGATTCATAAAGGAAAGGCAGTATCACTGACCTCCATGTTAGAGTAAGTAAGTGAATTGTGAATAAGGCATGGTATTTGTGAGTCAAATCTGGAGGTGAGGATGTTACACCTTTGTGCTTAATCTATTTTAAAGATTCTTGGTGTGATGAGTTAAAGGAACTGCTTAAAAAGTTCGTGTCTATAAGTGTAGTTTGATTGCTCGAGGACGAGCAATATTTAAGTGTGGGGTATTGATGTGTGGCTATAATTTCATATTTTAGTACATTATTTATCTTATATTTTATGTGCTTTAATGTTAAACTACACTTTATTTGTGCGTAATGGAGTCTATTTTATGTATATGTGCATTCGAGATGAAATTAGAGCAAAAGGAATATGTAAAGTATAAAGAGTGCTCGAAAACAGTTAGAAAGATGAAAGAAAGAATTGAGCAGCGAAAGAAATGAAGCAGTAGGCAAAGCGAGTCCTTGAGCTCGCGTTGGAGCAGGCGACGCGAGGAATAAGGCGAGGTCGAGCTCGCGTGGAGGCAGGCGTCACATGGTCTGGGGCGAGGTCCATCTTGCGTTTTACCTCGCGAGGCACGGTCTGAGGCGAGCCTGATCTGGATTTTGCAGACTTATTTCGTCTCCTTGTTGGACTTGGACTGGGGTTATGCCGTTTAGGTCTTTTCCTACACATATAAATAGATATTAAATCCCACTTTTGGAGGAATTTTTGCGACCGGATGCAAGAATAGCTCGTGGAACACTCGTTGGGAGATAGAATCACCGATTCTACATTCCTTCATCTTTACTTAGTAATTTATTTATGCAAAACACTTGGGATATTGTTACTATGAGTATGAGTAGCTAACTCCTAATGTAGGGTTTGATGGAACCTATTGAATGATGATTTTTCCGTTGCGTTTGCGCCATTTACTTTTCTTTACTTGTTCAACTATATTATTATTGTTGTTGGTTGAAGGACCTTCAATTGACTGTTCCTATTTAGTGTGTACTGCTCGAGAGAGAGTACGCATTTAAGTCGTTGTTGAACAACACCACTCCTAACGTATTTGAGAGATCTATACGGAGGTTTTAAAGGCGGGATTAGAGATAACGAAACCTTGGTGCGATCATAGTGAATGGTAAATTAGTGCCAGCTAGCGTAGCTTGAGAGAATACGTCTAGTAAATTGTGGTAATTGCTCGAGAGAGAGAGAGAGAGAGAGCTACGACACTCAGAGTATTCACGATCAATAGAGAATACTTAGGCGAAATTATAAAAAACGTAGTGGGGAGAATTCCAATAATAGGGGAAGTCAAAACTCCAGACCTTTCCAATCTTGTCTACAATATTTACTTTGTTAGTATTAAAAATTATAGCTTTCTCATTGCCTTGCTTTTAGTTAGTAAACAATCAACTCATTATTCTATATTTCTGAAGATTGATTACTTGGATTCTTGTGAAACTAGTGGCTGTGATTAATAGGTTAATTCCCCGTGGTATTCGACTTCGGACTGTAAACCGGATTGTATTTGCAACGACCGCTATACCTCTTAGGAGGCAAATTGGGCGTGATCAATACATTAATTTTAACAATAAATATGTTCTTTATAATAATTTTGGTGTTTAGATGAGATAATCACACAAATCAATAATATCAACCAATTAAGTCACTTTAATTTTATCAGTAAGTAGTAACCATGATAAATCAATATTTTTAACATACAAATCTGAGTGTAAATTAAAATTATCATGCATACTAGAATCGTTTGGTTGGAGAACTAGTTATTCCATTGACGAATCATAATATGAGAATTAAATAATATTGATATTATTTAATAAATATACTTTTATTGGTATATATCGGTTCATTGAATTAAAAATAAGATATACGTAATATAATATTAAATATGTATTTGGTTTATATAAGATAAATTTGGATGAACTTTTATTTCTAATTTTAATATTAAATATTTTTAAGGACTTTGGAAGAAGTGATTTGGAGATGTGCATCACTGTCATTTAGTGATTTAATCTAGTAATTAGTTATGCCATGATTATTATTCCACCCCAACATTGGATAGGAGTAATATTATAATTATAGTATAATTAATTCCAAGATTATTAATTTCAAATTAAAACATACAATCAAATACGAAATAAAATAATTTTACATTTGATCCCAAGATTATTATCTTTTATCGCACTAACCATTAATCGATCCATAAGTCTCAAAAAATGCCAAAGAATATATGAGAAATAAAATATTTTAAAAAAAAGAAAGGAATATCCCCTGGCGCGACAAGGCCGACAAGTGTCAGCGTCAGACGTCAATTAGTTACAGTGAAAACGCAGAAAATTCCGAATCTTTTCCTATGAATGAAGAAGTACCATAATTCATAATTGTAATAATGAGAACCAAGTAAGAGTATATAATTGTGTAAGGGCAAAAAGAACAGATCACCGATTCACCTTCCTTAATTTTACGATCCCATCTCTCTCTTTGTCTGCCATTTCTTTCTTCTCTCTTTCTCCCATATGGTGGCATTGTCTGTATCCTAAGTTACATTAACATTAACCCCAATTTTTTTAATTTATTTCTTTCTTTCCCAACGAGAAAGAAAGAAAAAAACAAAAGTACAGCTCTGTTTTCTGTTTGGTAATTGGGATTTTACAAACCTGACATATTGTGTAGAGCTTTGCATTTGAGGGTACAAAAATACCAACTTATTAATGTGTTCACTTTTTTCACATTTGGGAGCCTTTACTTTCATTCTGTCTCCCAGGTTTGTTCCATTTTCATGTATGCCAATTTTGCTAAATACATGCCATTCTGATTTAATAATTATTCATTTCTGTCATCTGTTTCAAATTCAATATATCATTTTCTTCTTCTTTTTGTGAGTATAAAGAGAGATGCTTTAGTTTTGTTTCACGCATTTGGATGCTTCATGTGCTATGCATAAAATAATCCAAAAGCCTTGGAGTTTTTTCTTTACCAATTATTGAATTTGCAAATTATAAGTATATGATGATTTAGTCCTTGTGGATTTTCTGTTCCTTTATTTAGTAGTGGGGTTCAGAAATTGTTCTAGGATTACTAATATCTACATCATGGATTCTTGAAGCCTTATATAGGATCTTTCTTCCTGGCTTCATTCTGGAATATGATCATGTATTGTTTTTAATTTAATTGGAGTTATCATTTGGGAAAATGACACTGTATATTTTTTGTATATATATATATATATATATACATTTATGTATGTTATATACAAAAATATACAAATTTTATACACTTTTGTAGCTACCAGATGCAAATAGTTTTGGCCGCAGGCTAAAAGTAATCTTTGCCCTTATCATTTTGATTTTTGTCGCAATTTATACATCTGTTCTTATTGCTATAATCTTGTATGTGTTCTGATTCTAGGTGCTTCTGCAGTTAGGAGAAGTTGGGGGGATTCAGTTTTACCACATAACACAAAAGATTTGATTTGCTAAGGATGAGTGGAGCTGTGCTTGTTGCACTTGCTGCTGCCATTGGCAACTTGTTGCAAGGATGGGACAATGCAACAATAGCAGGTATTTTCTAGTTAATAACATGTTCTTTACTTGGTGTTTATTCTTTATGTTGTGTTTTCTCAAAAAATACAGTCTTTTCCCGGTTTTTGTCATGTTAGAGATTTATGCCAGAAGATGATATAGAGAACTTCACTGCTTTTTAAATTTTAGTTTTTATTTTATTCTGTATAATATTTGGACTTAGATGAGTTTAAATGCCGAACTTGGGACGAAGGCGTAGTTTTTGTATGACTTTAGGGAATTCACAGTAATTCCTAGTACAACCATCACTGCATAGCTTTTGATGATTATTTTTTTGTGTATGATATGTTTCAGGAGCTGTACTTTACATAAAGAAGGAATTCAATTTGCAAACTCAGCCAACCATAGAAGGTCTAATTGTTGCTATGTCACTAATTGGAGCAACCGTGATCACAACCTTCTCTGGACCTGTGTCTGATATGCTTGGGCGGCGTCCAATGCTTATTATTTCATCTGTCCTTTATTTCCTCAGCGGATTAGTAATGTTGTGGGCTCCAAATGTTTATGTGTTGCTTCTAGCAAGGCTATTGGATGGATTTGGTATTGGTCTTGCTGTAACGCTCGTTCCAGTTTATATATCTGAGACTGCCCCACCAGAAATTAGAGGGCGTCTGAATACCTTTCCTCAGTTCACTGGATGTGTTGGAATGTTTCTCTCATACTGCATGGTCTTCGGGGTGTCGTTGACACAATCACCAAGTTGGAGGCTAATGCTTGGGATTCTCTCAATTCCTTCTCTTGCTTATTTCTTTTTGGCTTTGTTTTATTTGCCTGAATCTCCAAGGTGGCTTGTTAGTAAAGGTCGGATGAAAGAGGCTAAACAAGTTTTACAGAGATTACGTGGCAGGGATGATGTCTCCGGTATGCCTTCATTTTTCTTTACAAAAATAACTTACTTCTTAAGCTTTTTATTTCTCAAATGCATTTAGGTTTTGTGATATGTCAATTCTGCCATCAATCTAGTCATGTTTGAAGCAAGGAACCGATCGTCATGCTTAACTTAACATACACAATTTGAAGAACTTATGCCCCTCCTCTCTTTAAGTAGAATCAGGCTGAGCGATCTACTATGAAGATACAATAGGAAGGAAGATACAAATTACAGTTTTCCATGCACTTCTTTTCCATCTGCAGGTGAAATGGCCTTGCTGATGGAAGGCATGGGTGCTGGAGGCGAAGTGTCTATAGAGGAGTACATAATTGGTCCAGACGATGAACTTGCTGACAGTCAAGAACATGCAGAAGAGAAGGATCGGATCAAGTTATATGGAGCTGAAGAGGGGCTTTCATGGATAGCCAAACCTGTGACTGGTCAAAGTACTCTTGGTCTGGTCTCCCGTCATGGGAGCGTGGCGAATCAAAGTACTCTTATGGATCCGATGGTCACTCTATTTGGCAGTGTCCACGAGAAGCTACCAGAGATGGGAAGTATGCGCAGCATGCTCTTTTCAAATTTTGGCAGCATGTTCAATGTAGCAGAGAATCAAGTTAAAAATGAAAACTGGGATGAAGAAAGTCAAAGGGATGGTGACAAGCATATGTCCGATGCTTCTGGGGCAGAATCTGATGACAATCTGAGGAGTCCATTGCTCTCACGACAAGGGACAGGTGCAGAAGGGCCTCCAACCTCATTAAGCATGAGACAAGGTAGCAATTTCACTACTGCAAATGGTGGAGAACAAACAAGTATGGGTATAGGTGGTGGTTGGCAGCTAGCATATAGAAAAGATGAGAAAAAGGAAGGAGCACTGAAAAGGATTTATTTGCATCAGGAGGGTGGTGCTGGATCTCGGCGTGGATCCATTGTTTCCCTTCCAGGTTGTGATGTTCCTGCAGAAGGTGAATTCATACATGCTGCTGCTTTAGTGAGTCAGTCTGTTCTTCGAACAGAGAGCATATTGGCTCAACAGTCTATTGAGGAGGCAGTTGAAAAATCTGAACCTATTACAAAGGGCCCAGGCTGGAGAGCTCTTTTTGAGCCAGGAGTCAAGCACGCTCTCATTGTTGGAGTTGGAATTCAAATACTTCAGCAGGTAAAGGGGTTATGTTGTTTTAGTTTCTGAACATATGATATTTCCGGAATATGGAGCAGAACCATCAGAAATCTTACCTAGTTTTAGCTTGGTTCATAGAAGAAATTAGTGAAGGATAGTTGCGATATGTTAGTGTCTTTCTCATGGAATTAGTAATCAGAACTAACTACAGAATAATCATTGACATTTAAAAGAAAATCAAAGGACACTGGTCTTTTTCCATAGATGTCTTGCCAAGGAATTGCTGCTTATTCTGTTGGGAAATGGCTTGACATTAAGCTTTACGTATACTACTCTAATGCTCAAATCAGAAAGTATATGAAGTACGGATACTAATTGACATCTGTTGAGTAAAATGAGATACACCGATCACCATTTATTGCACAGTTCATTATGGATCTAACATTGAGTCGAGACAAAGACAATATTTGTACATAGGGATAAACCGAGGTTCTTACTCACTGTTGCTGCATGCTTTAGCTGAAAATCCTAATTCTTACTACCATAATTTTCTTTAGTCGAAATTTGTCATCGTTCTATATCTGATGCTTGTGTTGTATTTGGCAATTGTGGCCCTGGGAGCATCAGGATATGTAGGTTGCAGCTTAAGGGTAAAAGTGGATGTGTGTTGGGAGTACTTTCTTTGATCTGTGTTATCAGGATGTGTCATGATCTCTCTTTCGCCTTCAATAAAGACGGCAATATGTATATGTCTTGTCTGGTCAAATTTTCTGGGGATGCTATTGGCTGTCACCAATCTTTTCACAACAGACATCATTGCAAGTCCAGCAAATTTACCTTCATATATGACAATTTACTTTCCCTTGATGCATTGGGTTTAGATAAGTCCTCATTGGACCATATTCACACATATTAGCAATTGCTTAGAGTCATCAATGAGAGGAGAGCTCTTCCACTTGGTTGTGTCTGCAAATTTTCTTAGTTAATTAACTTTCAACTGATATCTTGTTTTACCTCCATGTCTTATGCTAAAAATTAAACTTCTGTCCTTGAGGACTTGGGCAAAGAACATAATAAAATGGAAGAAAAGATCCGTATAAGCAAATATTAACTAGATGATTTGATGCTACTCATGTTAGAGCGGTTACATAGGTTCTAGTATTTGCTAGGAGGCTACTTAGTTTGTTCGAGAGATTTATATGTCTGCTGGGATAAATGTGAGAGTTAGAACCTCTAGTTAGGGGTTTAGTTAGAACCTCTAGTTTAGAGAACCCCTAATTTGTAATAAAAGACAACTCATTGACTAGTATTAAATGGTTTCATTTAGAACAAGCTGTACATAGAGTATTTATAAAGCTGATTTCTCTACATTTGTGTAAAATTTAAAAAATATTCATATAGCTGACTCAACTTGATTGGGATTGAGAGAGTTGTTATTCCTGCTTTTGTTGTTGTTATTGTTGTTGATGCGAGGGGCTACTCACTACTGATTCTGTTTTGTCCTGTGCGCAGTTCTCTGGTATAAACGGGGTTCTCTACTACACTCCTCAAATTCTTGAACAAGCAGGAGTAGGAGTTCTGCTATCAAATTTGGGTATTGGTTCAGACTCAGCATCTTTCCTCATTAGTGCCGTCACTACTTTGTTAATGCTTCCCAGTATAGGCATTGCAATGAGACTGATGGACATTGCTGGCAGACGGTAACGCTTATTCTCTTATTCCCATAATCTTAGCGAAACTGGAATAGAACAAATATCATGCCTTTCCGTATCACTTGCTTGGAATTCCTACCTTAGACGGGGTTTGAATAAGGTGTTAATACAAATTAAGAATATTACCAGCTAAATTTGTTTTCAAATGTGATGCTAACTCTGGTCAGACAATCATTTCAACTTTATACAGGTAATATTTTCCACTTATGAGTTATGTAACTATCTGTTGTCTTCTCCAGGTTGCTTCTGCTGGCCACTTTGCCTGTTCTGTTGGTGTCACTGATCGTACTAGTCCTAGGCAACGTAATTACCATGGGCGCTGTCACGCATGCTGTGATCTCCACCATTAGTGTTGTGGTCTACTTTTGCTGCTTCGTTACAGGTTTCGGTCCAATCCCTAACATCCTCTGCTCCGAGATATTCCCTACCAGTGTTCGCGGCTTATGTATCGCTATATGTGCTCTCACATTTTGGTTTGGAGACATTATTGTCACCTACTCACTTCCTGTTATGCTAACCTCTATCGGACTTGCTGGTGTCTTTGGCATCTATGCTATTGTATGCGCCATTGCTTGGGTCTTTGTTTTCCTGAAGGTACCTGAAACAAAAGGCATGCCCCTTGAAGTCATTACAGAATTCTTTGCTGTTGGTGCTAAGCAATCTGCAAAAGAATAATCGTGCTGGAGATTTGAAATTTTGTCTGATTACCCTTGCTGAATGTGAGGTATGCTATGTGATAAACTGTTCTGGTGCTTTAAGCGAAAACTAGGAAGACAGTGGCTGGGTTTCTCAGAATGAAATCGCTTAACAGGATTATGTGCAGAAGAGGATTCATCTAGCTCTTATATATGGATCATTTGTTTTATCCTCTTCATACGTAGTGTTTCTGTTTGCTTCATTGCGAATTCAGCTCAAATAGAGCTCTATAGATTTGGATTTAATTTGCCTTACGGCACTTTATGAATGCTAATTTTTGTTACCTTTTATTGATACGTTCATATAATCTCGTCTTCTTCCTTTGAATTATGATCATAAAGTTAAATGCAGTAGAGAAGCTGATCATCTTGTTTTGGTTCATTTTACAGAATTGTTCTTCAGTATGCTTATTGTTAAAATTGTGTTTGACATCATCTAAAAGCTTAAACTGATAGAGGATTGTCCGCTTGAAAAGCTTAAGCTTTTAGATAGCGATGATAAGTGTGAGACCTTTCACGTAAAAATAGTACGGGTTAGCCAGTTTTCAGACCGATCATTCAAAAATAGCCAGCGTTTGCAAAGTCATTGAAAAATATCCACTATTTTGCTACAACACGGAATGTTCCAATATAATATACTGAAGATCGGTGCACTTGTGTATGAATTTCAATCATATTATGCTGGAACCCTAACACGCGGAAAGTTCCAGCATAATATACTGGAAATTGGAGCACTTGTATATGAACTTCCAACATATTATGCTGGACCGGTATATTATACAATATACTTATGAGCAAGCATAGACACAAATGCAAGCATATCCCCTGTGCCAACCTTTCCAGAGACATTTGCCCTCAATATCTCCTTCTCTCTTACACTCATTATCACAATCTAGAGGAATGATGCATTGCCCCTTAAATGAAGAGCTGAATTTTTCGCAAATAGGTTCGGGTGGTATCATCCCTCCATTACCAATGAATCTACTAGCCTCCACACCTATAATGTCTGCAAAAATGGCCATGTTAATTAGCACTCTAGGCTCCCGTTTGCCCATAGATTTTGGCTAATTTTTTTCCAAAAAAAAATTGAAAACAGTTTGTTTATGGAATATGATTAGATTCTGAAAAATATTAATTTTTCTTTTCAAGTTCCTAAAAACTGGTTGAAGGCGTGGGGAAATGTTTTTGGCAGCAAAGGGTGTTCTTCTGGCTTACCACATTTGGTATGCAGAAATTCACCAGTGAAGAACCTCCGGTGCCTGCTGCGGACATGTCGGACAACGAAAAATTCATGATTGTTGAGGCGTGAAAATAGGCAGATTTTCTTTGCAAAGACTATATTCTATGCGCTTTAGAGGATGACTTGTACAATGTGTACAGTGCAATGCATACTTCGAAAAAACTATGGGACGCGCTTGAGAAGAAGTACAAGACTGAAGATGCATGTTTGAAGAAGTTCGTGGTTGCTAATTTAACTCACAAAACTTGAACTTCTTTTGTCAAAATAATGCATGTCCAAATACAACTTCAACTTCCAAAAATTATTTTTCTACATAATTTTAAAAACTCATTTTTCAAGTTTCAACCAAATTTGTGCCAAACGGTAGCAAGGTTAATGGATATATGAGTTTTGGAAACAATATTTTCCTTGTGTATTTATTTATTTAACTCACCGTTTGATGCAATGAGCAGGAGTAAGCAAAAAGGTATTACAATAAACCTAGAAGAGCAAACTTGAGATTCCGCCATGTTCCAACTTAAGTTTATGAACTAATGACGAGTTAATTAATTATAAGAGAGTTGTAATCAACTGGAGGAATAACACATATTTATATATGGCTCATAGTCATAAAATTCTTGTTATCTTAATTAAAAACCTCGCGTGAAAACATCGTTGCCCAAATCAACTGAATTTCTTGCGCATTGTTTACCTATTAATGATATTATGTGTTTTAATAATGTATTTTGATTCCTTGTAAACAACATTATGGTTTTTGCATTTGTACTTTATGGAACCACTTGGAATTTTCTCTACGTTGGGATTGATAATTAGTAGCTAAAGTATATAGTTAGCTCCACCCGTCTTTACCTACTATGTATGTAAGTGCTTAAACAGCCCATTGGGTTTTGGCATTTTACATGATCTTTTTTCTGATACTACAAATAAATATAAAATCATTAATATCATGTGATTCTCAAGAGATGACAGTAATTATATTTTTCTTGAATTGGGACGATAAATTCATTTTCTTGTTTTAAGTATGGAGTTGATCTTTGAGGTTACGTCAAAGTATACTTAATTTGGGATCCTACACGAGCTACAAACAAACATATTTGATGAATAATAAGTTTCAGGTAAACTAATGCTATGCATGCATTAGTAAGTTTTATTGCTTAATTAATTTTATTATAATTTAGAAGTAGAAATATTTTGTTGCGAATAATCAGAAAAATGGAAGTCTTACACTGTGTTTTGATGTAGTAAGTTATATATACACTCTTAGGGTGTCTTTGGTATGACGGAAAATATTTTTTCATTTTTTACTGTTTGGTTGCACAAAATAATTTGAAAAATATTTTCCTAGATATTTCATTTTCCTGAAATTCGAGGAAAATGACTTTCCTATAAAAAGTTAGTAAAACATTTTCTAAAAACTCCACCTACCCTCACATCTAACCCCAACCCTCTC
>MU699284.1:21216-37616 GCA_026770625.1 Nicotiana glauca | reverse complement strand
GGTTTTTTTTTTTTTTTTTTTCACATTTTAGCTTTTTTCTTTTCCGTCGCCACCACCCTGCTAACCCCCCTCCCGGGCAAAATAATTTTTTTTTTTATATTTTCAGTTCTGATTTTTTTTATTTTTCAGTTTACAGGTTGGAAATTTGTGTCAATTCTCATTATCACGTGTTATCAAAAAAGAATGTTTATTGTACTTGCCCATGAAAAAGAATCACACTAAAACACGAACGGGTATATTGAAGACAAATAATTAAATAAACAAAATTTTCTAGCACAGGGATGGGCATATTGAAGATAAAATTAAATAAAGTGTTTATACAGTTAAAAATATATAGTATATCCTTTTAGAAGAGAAAATTTAACTTAAATAAGCGGCCTACTCAATCGTATATGTATAAGCCATTTTTTTATATTTTTTACTTATTTAGAAGCGGGAGTTAGGTGCTCTTGGTCGTCCTCTTTGGGCTATTTTTGGAATTTCAGTCCTTGCTTCGGGGTTATTTTTGGAAATTTGTCCTCTAAGTGGCTTAAAACTTTTGTCGTGTACATCCTTTTTGTTCAACACGTAAGCGCGAGCATATTTTTTTGTATATCCTTTTTCTTTTTCTTTCTCTCCTCTCTCTTCAGATTCTTCAAGGTATAGATCTCTCTAATTCTCTTTGTTTTCTCCCCTAGTTTGGAATTAAAGCTGCGTATTGTGGGCTGTTGATTTTATTCCTGGGTTTTTGCTATTCGAGAGTTCTGATCGAATTGAACTCAAGCCCAAGTTGCTTCCACTATAACTCTTCACACCAAACTCCAAAACAAGACTGGAGAAGATGAGGATTTGTAATAAGATGTTTGCCGCGTTTATCAGGTGTTGAGGTGTACTTTTCTTTGTCAAACACGTGGTGTGCAATTCTTCAATCTTCCCTTGTGTCTGTGTTGGTAGATCTCTGACGTTCCGTCTTTATTTTTCCTTTTAGGTTTGGAATTAAAGCTATGCAATTTGGGTTGAGTTCATTCTTATAGGGTTGTAGTCAGTGCTGGATATGTGTTTTCAAAGAGTGACGAGTGTCGATCTTGTAAAATGTGGCTGCCGACGCAGTTGGACTAACCGTTTGTCAGCTCATCCTCTTCCTCACTCGGTTTTGCGCCGGTCGATTTTCTTTTTGCGGCTGCTGGGTGATTCATTTTTCTTCCGCCTGCTGTTCTCCGTGTTGGCATTGCTGAAACATAAAATTACGAGTTCTGCTGAGAGGTGAGACATGCATTTGCTGAAATTTCATGTTTTTTGTTGTGTACTACTCTGCTAACAAGTTCGACTTGGTTCTTTTAGCTAGCTTTCTGTTTCATCTTGATAAATCTTATGGCTGTACTTGGCTTATTAAATGACATATAACAAACTACATATATTTAATTAATGGCAGTTCGATACTATAAGTGATTTCAGGATGAGGTGCATTTTTTTTTTTGGTTTTAATACTTAAAAAGCGATAACCAACTGCTTGACATATTATGTTGGGTTCTCCGGATTTTGATTTGGATTAAGGCTTGGGAAATTGGATAACCGAAGAGAAGTATAGAGAAAAAAGACAGGGACATCAGAAAAGGGGAAGAGACTTCTATGTCGCGGAATTGCCGAGATGGATGCTGACTTAAAGGGGGTGGCAGGAAAGGAATTGAGATTTGGTGAGGTTAGAAAGATTTCAGACTCTGGCTGCTGAAATATTGAAGAGGTTGAGTTTTCTTTGTGTGGGCCCCGACAGATTTATTTTATTTAATTTCGGTTAGCTTTGGAATATATGTTACTAGGAAGAAAATTATTATCACATGATAGATTGGTCAGGTCTTTGCAAAGAAATAAATTTAGCTTTTAGAATACAAAAGATTGGTATGGTCGTCTAACTACATTAGATGACGTGATCGATTTATCAGCTCCTAATATGCTTATGTGTGCTTCCAAAATTAACAATGAGACCAAAAAAGAAGAATAGTTTGCAAGGAGATACATGTACTTAATTGAGATAGTGCTGGTGATCTTTTAAAAAGAAAATGTAATGGTTGATCCTAAAAACTACAATAGTCTTCCATCCATGTTGTACTAGAGTATATTACATTATTACTGAAGTCTTACGTGTAATTTACAGGGAAAAAATATTTATACATATCATTATGCAATTTAAAAGAGAGAGAAAAGGCAAAGCTACAAATAAAACAAAAAGAAAAGCTTCATGGTTGTTTTCAAAGTTGCATCTTTCTTTCTGCTCGATGAAAAAGAATGATAGTTGTTCTCTAGGTTTCTAAGGTGATTGGAGTACTTACCCTCAAGAAGGTCAATTTTTTAATCAATGGATCCGCGGCAAAGAAGAGGTTGACATGCTACACTTGTTATTTGGAATGAAGGTTTCTGCAGTGCAACTGCATTTGACTATGTATACACCTTCAATGAGAAGCTTGAATGTCATTGTGGAAACTATGGAGCATCTTTGGAGGAAATCAAGTTTTTATACAGCTGGGATCTAGCCTAGGCTACAACACACTTTCGTTAGGATCTTCAATTGTATGCGTGGTAATACTGCAAGGTAAAATCAAGATTCATGGATCTATCTTATCCAACAACGTTCTTTCCTATTTAATATTGATATCTTTATTACAAGATTTACCTAACTGCTTGCATTGTTTTCTTTTGTCACTTGCAGTGAAGTAGTGCTTCCTGGTTACATTAAAGAGGACAACATTAAAGGCATATATGGCACTCTTGAGGAGTGTGTTTTATTGGCAAACCAATCGCAAGGAATGTATATAGTAAGTTCATTCTTCGATCTTGGTATGACTTCTTTGAACTCTCTTTAGACAAGCTACTCGAAATCAAACTTACACCATATCTCTCTGAATTGAAAAATGTTATGTATTCTAAAACTACTGCAGGGGTTGATAGCTCAATTTCTTGGCCGGACAAGCTTTGGTAGGAAAAAATACTTATTCTTTTTGATTCTTCAACTCTGCATTTCTTACTGCAATATCTTCTTAGTTGTTTGGCTAATCTGCAAGAACGTGACTCCTCATGAGAATTATTTGATTCAGTTAGTTTACAATATCCAGTGTAAATATGCTGAATTCTACATTTAGGTTTAGTGGTTTCAACTCCTTTATTCTTGATAAAAAATTAATTTCAACTCCTTTCTTCCGAATTTTCAGGCGATTAGTCTTTTCAAAGAAATAACTTTGATTGGCTGAGGAGCTGTGTCAATTGGTTACCCATGAATCATAGGAACTCAACCAAAATTGTCCCGAGACAAGGTATTACTAAGCATTTTACTAAGAATGGGTTATTAGAAATGGATGAAGAGTGACTAACCAGTACTCCTTTAGATCCAATAGATGATACAAGAAAAGAAGAGTAGAATAAGAAAGCAAAATGATGTTGCTACTTTCTACGACTTGCCTAGCCTTTAAAACACAAGTTGGCCATTTAGCATGCCTATGGTTTGAATATTTTAGACATGAGCTAGAGCAGGCTACGCAGTATAAAGTGAAGCTTGTTTAATATTTAAAAGGTATTTTTTTTCTACTCTATAGATTCTCATTCTTAATAGTACATGCTTAATGTTTATTGACTTTAAAATTGTTCAACGACAACATAGCACCTTTGTTGATCGGTTTCTAGGATTTAATTTCGCTACATCTAATTTCTTGCTAGCCGCCAAGGAAAGCATCTGTATTTTCAAAGGAAAAAGAAAGAAAATAAAGTATCCGTATTCTGTACAATTCATTCCTTTACTCCAATTGAAAATAGCGTTGACGTCCTGTGCATTGCAATTTAAAGACTTTATCTAGGTTTTCAATAAGTTTTTCCTTTGACACAGTAATTTAAAAGTGCAAATATTTATTATGCTGCTGCTAACTTTATTATACTACAACGTTTTGGAGTTGGTTCACTTGAAGATGTGGTTTGTTACCTCTTTAAAGTCTTCAGGATAAACTATTTTTTAGGCTGTTTCGGTATATAAACCTAGGAGTTAAAGAGGCGATGCTAAATGCGAATTGATTTCGTCTTTAAAAAGATTGCCTTAATGGTAAAGTAAACAATCATTTGGGGTGCCATTTACTGATTTCTTCTTACATAATTTACCTGATTGGATGACTTTTTTCATTGTGTCATAATTTTATAAAACCTTTGCTTCCGGTGTGATGTCTAAAACCTTGATTTGCCGAGAGTATGTAACATAGTATAATGATTCTACGACATGACAACTCAAAATGCCTACTGGAACGGATCTTTGCAGGTAATTTTTGAAATTAGTTGAGATGTGCATAAGCTGGCCTGGCCATCAGGGTTATTAAAAAAAGGAATAATTCATCAGAGATAGTTAATTGGGGCTGCTGGATAACGGAGAAGTATGAAGCAATGAGTGATACATATACGCCTATATGAGTTTTTCTTCTCTTCAGATAGTTTTGTGTTCATAATTTAGGAATTTTGAGAAGACTTCTAAATTGATGAGATCGGTCGGCAACTTCATCTCTCAAATGTGCTCTTCAATCATGTGCTGACCGTTTATTAGTAAAACGTCACCAGTAATTTATTTAGTATTAAAATAGGTCAATAAGTCTGGAATAGTACAAGCAGGTAAAGAAGTTCCAACAAATTAGTGCCACGGATTTTAAGTGCTAGCAGGTGACGCAGTTGCCTTGGCAAAAAATTCTTATTTGTAGCTTTATTTTTTGGATAGGTTTGTGTTTGTTCTTATTTTACTGTTAGTCGAATTGAAGGTTTTTATACTTAGCTTCGATTTAATTTCTTCTTGCTATAGGGAAGAGTGTCGTCATAGAGAACTTAATGAGAAATGGCCAAGGAACTGTTTGGAGCTTATTATTAGAACATTTAAATGAAAAAAATATGCTTCACAATCTCTATTTAGCATTTCCTGGGGTTTAGGGACATTTCTTCAATTGGAATGCAATTATGTTTGTGTTTCCTTTATGTTTTGGGATACTAAAGATTAGAATACATTTTTTTTCAATTTTAAAGTTTTGGAATTTCATGTCAATCTGAGAATTTTTTTTTGATAATTTTCTCTTGTGTCTGAGCAATCCTTTAATCTTCTGTGAATGAAATCACTGTTGAGGGAGGTCTAATGTTTTGTCCCCGAGTCTTACGAATGAGATGAGAACGTTTATTGAGCTGTTAGCGAATGCATAGAAGCTGCTTGATAAAATAATCTTGTATGCTTATATCTAAACTTCCTAACGGTAATAGTTCAAGATTCTTTTTTTCTTATTAACTGCAAAGGAAAGGGAAAGAACTGCTAAAAGATTCTGAGATTCAGCTTAACAACATGAGTTGGCAACATAATAAAGTGACAAAATATATCCACTTCTCTGGAACTTGCTCTTGGTAAAGGAAGTTAGATTTGTCACGATATTATGCAAGTTAGATTTGGTTGAGGTTCACCACTCTTAGCCTTGTCTATTAACTGTGGACCATGAAGAATACTACCTTATATTCATAGTCCAGAGGCTGGTTATAATATACTTACTCTGTTCACTTGGACTTTGCACACCCCTTAAGAAATAACAAACGGAGGGAGTAGATGATTACACTTCAAAATGATTAATGATTTCAGCAACTATGCTTGTTGAACCTTCTGAATTAACAATTGATAAATCTTACTTCGTCTGGTACCTTGAATGCTAATTATTTTTTCATGTCGTGATACGTGAAAGCTAGAAACAAATGAGGTTTATTGTGCAGCAGATGAATTTGGCAGATAACAGTGATGGAGCTTGGTATAGACTTCGTCCTGTTCAGAATTTTATTAGAGAAAGGTATATTTGCTAATTATAAACCCCTCCTTTTCGTGAGAATACATGTATGAATATGAGAATATATTGGTGCTTTTAATTTGTTATCAAAGAGCGAAGTGTTGAATTATTTTCATTCCTAAATTTTCAATGTTTGAGGTCAGGGAGTTCCATTTGATATGAAAGCTACACAGGAATCAACCAAAGCGACTAAATGCAAGTAAAGATGCTTCCAAGGGACAATTATTGATAAATCTGAAAACTTGAGAGATCACTTGCCATCCTCTTATATTAGGAAGAATAAACTTGTATATAATTTTATGGGTAAACATATGTGGTAAATTGATATGAAGAATATAAAACATCTGTTGTCCTTTGTCCATACATCAGTATCAGTCAAGCTTTGATTTCCGCTGTCTGTTTAATTTTTCGCTACAAATACAGTAATATCAGTTGTCCTTTTTCTTTTGGTTTTTTTTGGTAATATATAGTGAAGAGAGATGGAATGAATTGAATTCCTATTTTATGTTTCATCTCCCGTAGTTGTACTGATGTAGTAGCTTATAAAATTGGAAAAGGCATTACTTGGTGCAAAGTGTTTGCATATATGATTTATGAATGATGGTCTTGTTTTTGAAAAGGATCCAAATATACCATCAGAACAAAATTTGCCTACTTGAGTATGTTGTCCATTGTTCAACTGGAAAATTTTAAGGTGGAGTCTGGACAATTATTAGGATAAAGTTTATATAGTATTTGTGCCAGGCTCCTCTAACATACCTCTGCTTTATGCTTTATTACTTTGGCAGTGTGGTCCCTTCTTAATGGGTGATTGGCTAAAATGGGCTTTAGTGACTGTTGTCCAATTTGTCATTAGTAAGCGTTTTTACGTTGAGCACTTGGAAATGGTTCCACCAACATGGATGTCTTAGTTGTAATGGGAACTATAGCTTGCTATGTATATGCACTACTTTATGGTGCAATTTCTGAATTCTGGTCTCCAACTTACTTTGAAACAAGTGTCATGTTAATAACATTTGTACTACTGGGAGAGTACTTGGAAACTCTTGCAAAAGGAAAGACATCAGATGCTATCAAAAAGCTCATAGAACTAACTCCAGGTACTACTATATTGCTTGTCAAAGGTAAAGGTACATATATTCATAATTTCTTTTTCCGGTGAGAGATGCGATATACTACTTGCAAATGTATGTAAACAACCAACAACTTTTCAACTAATTCTAATAATAATGGACTCACTTTGAAGTTATGTTTGATCTGTCTACAGGTGAAAGAGTTATAGGTCAAAGAGAATTAGATGCTTTGTTGATTCAACCCGGTGATGTACTAAAAGTGCTTCGTGGGGCAAAAGTTCCTGTTGATGGCGTGGTTGTATGGGGTTCAAATCATGTTAACAAGCGTATGGTAACCGGAGAATTTGTTCTTGTTCTAAAAGAAGGCCAATTCAGTAGTCATTGGTGGTACAATCAATTTACATGGTTCGCTTAACGTACAGGCTACAAAAATAGACTCTAGCAGTCTTGAGTCAAATTATATCGGTGGTTGACACAATACAGATGTCAAAAGCTCCGATTCAGAAGTTTGCCGACTATGTGAATATTATTTGGCATGCCTTTTGTCAAAATAGTGTCATGACACTTGCACATTAACTGTTTCAGTGGTGTTTAACTTTATTATATCAAATATTAGAATGCCAAATTGAGTTTTCAACAGTTTGAGTAGCTGAAAATCATATCAGTTTAGGTTCGACTAATGAATTCTTTATTTTCAGTTTGCTTGACCACTAAGATATGCTATTGAAGTTGTATAAACTCCAACCCTGTAACAAATTCACTCTTTACGCAGTCCCTTTATTACATACTTATTAAATAAAATTTCATTAGCAAGAAATGACAAGGACAGTGAAGGATAGAGTTTGGGCCCATGGCCATTTATGTACAAAAATCTACGATCTGCGATGTAAATTTTAATATCTATACAAACTATATCACCAAAGCGCAAGATATAAATTGTTTGAATGGTTAAACAATGGATTTTTTTTCTTTTTTTATTCCTTCACTCCAAGAGCTCCTGGATAAAAGTGAAGGGTGCTCATCACTTGAGCAACCCATTCTTGTCTTAGACAAAGGAGTTGAAATCTAATACTACAATTGAAAGTCTACTACACAAGAACAGCCAAACACAAGCGCAAATCGTCTATCTAACCTACTTCAATAGAAAGATCTATTGAATCATTAATACTCTCTTAACCACTCATCTTAAGAACCAAGAAATTTATTTTTTAAGAAAAAGAATTTTAATACACCTAATATGATATATTAAATATATACTTCATCTATTACTGTAGATAGACTGAATTTTTTAATCATGCCAAATCTTAACCTATGAGAAGATACCCAAAAAGAATAGGATCAACACTACTTTTCACATAGTAATGCCTCATTGACTTCACCATTTCATGCTACATGAGTCAATACAAAGTAAAAGATATCAGCTAAAGATGGTAGATGCATTAACTCATTTCTCCACTGGCCCACTCGATCAAAAGCTCTAGAAGCATAGACACCACTGCTAATAAATGTGGAGTTGCAATATTGCCACAAAGGATTATTAGAATGTGCACCTGAAACTCCTGTATTATGGTTCCTCGACAAATTGATCTTAGTATAGTCTATGAAAAATTATCCACTAAAATAATACAAATTTTTAACCTAATACGTTTGGGCCCGGGCTCAGCACGGACAATTCCCACTAGTATTAATATATATATGAGCATGTATAATCTTTATATACGGGCCGAAAAAAAGCAAACGAGCAGCAATAATGTCTTTAGAATAAAGCAATGAGAGTTGGTAGTCCGTGTAAGACAGTGCTTCATGACCGCAAGTACTTGGAAATTTCCTGTCTTGAATAAAGTTGCGTGACATTTCATCCCAGTTTACTTTGGCTTAAAAGAAGGGGTTCTGCTGTCATATAGATGGCTATGTAAAACAGTTAAAGCCAGGTTAGAATTGGAATGTATGGGAGAAAATCATGAAAACAACCTTAATGGAGGTCATATTCAATTGGATCTACAACTTCCTGCTATCTTTTAGGATGGATTCTTCGAAAGTAATCATGGTTTTATATGTGAAAATTGAAATAGCTAGTGCACTTTTCTGTCATGAAAACTAGATATTTGCAGCCCTTTTTGGATAAAATAAGCTTTTGATAGTTCTAGGGGATATTTTCTTGATTACCTTTCTAGAGAAAAATATCTAGGGAACTTCTTCAGTAGTGACACCCTGATTACAACTTATCCGTATTCGATATTAATATCAAATTAGTAAATGCAAGCTGTGTGTTCTTTATTATACACAAATTTATCATTTAATTATGGTTGAACAATATGTACGTATTTGTATACGGTCAAAATTATATGCCTCCTATTTATAGGCTCGAGGGTCCATCCTAGGCCCGAATCTGGGCGAGGTCGAGCCCGGTGGACCAGATTAGTGTTCGAAGGTAATGCTCGAGAGAGGAGTACGAATAGTTCCAAGGTTGAGTATGCTCGACCCCGAAATAGTACCGTTATGGAGTTACAACAGAATGAGCTAGATTCCTGTTACGTCCCCAAAATCATAGCGCAGATCCCGAAGTAGGATGGTAGTATTTTGTACTAGGCGGTTATACAGCCGTACCAAGAATATTTCTTACTGTAAATAGAAATATATCTTATTTTGGATTCCCCTATTATATAACGGGGACCCCAATCATTCGCAAGACAATCTAATCATTGATCAAAGATACTCTTTACCTTTTGCCTACTGTTCATTAGAATTGTCCTTTAGCTCTACTGCTCTTATTTTACTTTTCTTGCTTCATTATTCTTATTGTTCAGAACCCCCTCGAGGTCACTGCTGCCAAGTTATATTGGTTTGATTCACTCATTAATTTCGTTTGCACTTCATATTTTTTGATTATTAATTGATATTAAATCTAATCACGTATCTTTAAAATCAGAAATCAAATATAATTGTTGCTCGTATTTTCGAGGAAAATAATATTCTATTTCTCGCTTTGTATTTTAATATTTGCGATTCAATTATTAGATTTAAGCGTAAACACCGTGTAAGGACAAGTATTTACGTGCCAGCCATCGCCTAACACAAGTTGATCTTTGATTATTTGAGTTGAACAAGTTGATGGTAATGAGTATTCTTTACCTTCCATTTGTTTTTGACCCAATGATAGGAGGTTTTGAAATGGTGGTGGGTTTTATCACTATCTATTCATATCCATTTTTTTTTTTACTAACTTTTAACCAGCATTGAGATTTGAGATTAGACTCTCATGTTGTTCCCTGTGTCGAAGCATCTCTAACTTTTGGTAGGCCGTTAAACTTGGAGGCTACGTCAATATAATTAATGCGCACTAACTTTTGTTTTAACTTTTAACACTCACCCGCCAAAAAGAAAGGGGAAGGGGGCTGGCCTTTGGCGGAGGAGAGAGGAAAAAAGGAAACAAAATGTGGTAACTTATTTTGAAAAATATTTTTAGTTAACGTTTGGACATAAAATTTGAAATTTGAAAAAAAAGTTTTTGAAGTTGCGTTGAGAAATAATTTTTGGAAGTTAAAATTATATTTGGACAAATATTTTATTTGAAAAAAAGTTAAAAGTTTTATGAGTAGAAGAATTTTTTTTACCCGAAAATTACCCTAAACCAGTTTTTGGGAACTCGAAAAGAAAAATTTAATTTTTCTTTTAAAAAATTGATCATATTCTATGAACAAACATTGTTTTCAAATTTTATTTTAAAAAAAATAGCTAAAATCTATGACCAAAGTGCGAAAAATTATTAAGGAAAACATTTATCCAAGACTGATAGCAATATTAGTAATCAAAGTGTTTTTATGAAACTGATGCATGTTAAAGACGGGTGGGTGTAGCCTTTCGATACTGTATTCATTTGAATCTAGGATTTTTAGCGGGATACATAAATTTATGTAAAATTCATAAAAATTACAATAAATAGTATATATAAACTCATAATTTTAAAGATATAATTAGTTCAATGCTTCAAATCTTATATGTTGAACCCATAAAACTTAAATCATAAATACGTCTCTGGTTAAAGATTGATAATAATCATTGTATGAGTCAAAATTAGATCAGAAAAATTCGTCAAGCGGAAACATAAGGTCGTGGTCGGACAAGTCGAGGACGGACAATCATCAATAGCCGAGGTCGGACAATCATCAATAGCCAAAGTTGGACAGGCGAGGACAGACGGTCATCAATAAAGCCGAGGTCGGACAACAATGAAATAGCTAGTTTGTTTTGGAATCCTCCCTCTAAATTGTACTTTTTAAAGGATTTTCTATAAATACCCCTTATAAATAGGAAGATAGGACTTCCTAAAAAAAGGGGGCCGACTCTTTCTCTCTCTCTCTTTAGAAATATGTAAACATACCTCTTTAGAGAAATTAGAGGATCGATGATCCCAAACTTTCATCAGATCCAAAAAGGGTCTTAAGATTCTTGTATCTATTACCATTCGTATTTATCAAATGAAAGAGGATCCGTTCCACCCAAGATTTGTGAATTTTTTCCTTTATTTACGTTTTATTGTCATTCCTTTATTTACATTTTATTGCCATTCAATGTTACTTAATGCATCTTGCTTTATGTAATTAAATCTGGCCATAATCACGACCAATATTTATACTCGGCTATGTTTTTCTATTCATAATATTCATCTCGGATCTAGAGTTAATTATCTTTAACTAGGATTTACCTCTTCTTCTTTTAAATGATTTGTTCAAAGGGATTCTTATATCTTTTGAGTCAAACAATCATAACATAATTATAAAAGAAAATATGTTCCATTCATGAGTGAATGAATTTTTTTCTTTTTCTGAGGTCCTGAAGCAAACTACTCATTGATGTGTTGCATCAACCCAAGAAAAGCACACTAATTAGTGAAAAAACATTATTTGTGGTAATTAAAACTCTAACAAAAGTGCAAAGCCTTGAGACTACATGTAATTAAGTTGTAGGCATTTGTTTTAAAAACGTGGCGCATTACTATGCCTATTTAGTGAGATACTTTTCCCGGCCGGCCAGGGAACGATATCTAGCCAAACATTTCAAGAAAAGAATTAATGGTGGTTATTAGTCAAAGGCAGAAGGCATATATATCTGAGGATGTCGGGTAAAACTATTAATTTAAGTATAATCTCTTCTTAAAAGGCAGTTAGGTTTATATTCATCTTCCCTTTTGGACAATATCATTGCTATAATATACTCCTAGTATTTCTTTCGCAAAAGACATCTTTAGTTTCAAGTGTTTTTGTGGCTACAGAATCACAAGTTGGGTGCAACAAAGAAATGTTAATTTGTATCCACTACTCTTCGTCTTTATCTTGCTTTATTATTTCCTTCTCTCATTTGAAGATGTTCCTCCTTTTGAGGAAAAAATTAGAAATTGCTCCAAAGGGTGTGGCATGATTGACATCATAGGCGAATTCAAGATTTACGGTCATAGATTCAAAATGAGTGATCTTATTAGGTGTATATATTTTAATTTTGGTATATATATATATATATATAAAGTTCAAAAGGGGAGTCTTGATGTAACTGGTAAAGTTAATGTCATGTGATCTGGAGGTCATGGGTTCAAAGTTCAAACCATTCACCGGGTATATATACAAGTTCGAACTGGAACAACGAGTTTAATTGAACTCACCTTTGATCCGAATCTAAATAATATCTTCCTCTTTTTACCTAGCTTGATGCAAGGGTGACGAGATCCTGCATTGGTTGTTTAATTGAAAAGGAAAGGTGAAGTCTTTTTTAAAATAGTTTTGGTCATCCTCAATCTTTTCCTACCACCACAACTTGCATACTGAGAAAGTGAGAAGTACCTTTTGAGTTTTGATCCAGTACTAGAACTCATTTATGCATAAGGACAGAGGAGTCAATCACTACCATTCAAAGAAACTATTACTAGGACTATATATGCTTCAAGATCCCAGCATGTCATTTTTTTAAGTTAAAAAATGTTAAAATGAGTTCTATAGTTTCAACTGACCAATTATTTTTTACTCAAATTAAGTATGCATATACAAAATAAAAAGTAACATGGATATATATATATATATATATATATATATATATATATATATATATATATATATATATATTACATTTATTGTGAAACCACTAACTCTAAATTTTTGATTCGACTAATAACCTTATGGAATCAAAAATAAAATGCAACCAAGCAATCGTCAATCTAGAGATATAGTTATATTCAGCTGCTTAGATAGTCCCTTTTTATCCAAAAAACTTCTGGATTCCTCTGTTCATTAATTTATTCTACCTTCTAATTTTTTAGACTACTTTCTAGTCTAGTGTAGTTTCCACAAGAATGGTCCTGTTTTGTCCCGAATTGTCACAGGCATAAAGCTACAGCCTACAGAGTAAATACAAAAAGCCAAGAATATATAACACAAGCTATTCTTACTTCCTATATTAGCTACCACACTCAGGGGCGGATGCCGCATATATAACAGTATAAAGTTTATCTGAATTTAATATTTTTTATGTGAAATACAACTTAATATATAAAATTTTAGTAAAATTATAACAAGTAATAGCTATGAATCCATAACTATAAAAATATATATATAATGAGTTCAAAACTAAACTAGAAATTATAAAGGTTAAATTCAAAGAGTTAAAATAAAAGTTAAATTTCCAGTTCTGCCTCCAAGTACATATTCACATTCAACTAGAGGTTTCATTTTAGCAAGGCAGGGATGGAATCCACATTGAAGACTTTTCTCGACGGTAATATAGCAAGTCAAAATAACGAGTTAAGATCGCACGGGAGGGAGTTTTTTTTTTTTTTTAATAACCGTGGTTTCCGTGCATCTCTTTGCGAACCCGACTAGCTGTATTCATCGGGTTCCGCTGTTTCAATACGGGTGTACGGTTAGTTCCACGGGGACTGGAAACGCGGCCGATTTGTAATGCCCCTAGTGGCCCTGGTGAGACTCGAATTGGCGACCTGAAGTACTTTGTCCTTAAACCTTTACCAGCTGAGCTACACCTCAGGGTTCGGGAGGGAGTAATTTCTTGGAAAGAGAACAAAAGCAAAAAAGTCATGCAAAAAGGCTGATGCATAAGACATTCAACATGTCTAGGAATCCAAAGAGGGTGACGTAGACAACCTTTCTTTGTAGGGAGAACAAAAGGTAAAAGAAATTCACGCAAGGAACAACAAATTAGCCCAAGTAAAAGGAAGCTTATGTTTTTTGAACTGTTACAAAAAGTAAATTGTACAAGAAAATTTAACTAGAAATGGAAGTAGCAATTACTCCAAACCGTCTTCCCTACAACTTTCATAGTTTAATTACATTTGTAGTTGGCATTTCCCTAAGAAGAAGCCAACAAGCCTATCATTTCAAGTTTGTCACCTTCAACATTCCCAATACACTAGCAGTCTAGCATGTTGCTTCCTCTTTATCTCTTCCTCTATAACTACTAGACAAAATGAAGCAACCTCCACCACCTTCTATGGGGTCCATTTCCAAACTCTGACAATTACACTTAACCATTTTACATTTACAGTCTTTGGTCGGTGCCTTTCTCCTAATTGGGCCTTAGCTCCATGAATTTTAACTTCAACATATACTAAATTTGTAAAAATAATTTACATAAGTCACGCTAAAGATAATTACAAGTAACTGTCTGGATAATTAAGTAGATTAGTAACCTAACTTGCACAACACAATAAGTGATGGATTACAACTGGTAAAACTGCACTGATAATGTAAATTAGATTTATCATTTACATTATCGGCGTATATAATTCAAAGCTAAGTCTTTTTTTCTTTTTCTAGACTAAAAAATTACTTGAGCTAGTAGATGTACATGAACGAGACTCAGCCGGAGTTGTAGCCGGAGTACCGTCAGTTTTATGGGAAACTGCAGGGAACTCACCGCACTTCCGGCACCGAGTAACCACGAGAATTTGACGACAAGAAGGACAGGAAGAGTGTGAACCCAACCAAGTATCAATACACTGAAGGTGAAAACTATGGCTACACTGCGGCAACACACGGATCTCATCTCCCACCACATACTCCGCCAGACAAATGGCACACTCCGTCGTGAACGGCATACCTTTCGCCGTTGTACTGCTGGGGTCATAAGTGAACTTAGGCAACGACTGCAACACTTTCTTCTTCAACCCTTTATTTGCCGCCGCCGAAGACTGACCACCAGCTCCGGCGCCTCCGGCGCCGGTTGCTCGCCGGAGGCACGCGCATCTTGCAACGGCTATGAGACCCACCACACAAATTAGTGCGCAAAGCAAAGCAGCTAGTATTACGACAAAGTCAGACTCCACTGTCACCGCAGATGGTGGCTCCGCCGTCGGCGTTGAAGGGGAAGTTGAAGAAGAGTTGGTACTAAGCAGAAATCTAGCTGGGCGAGTCATAATTGAAAACAAATTCAACAACAACAATATAGAAGAACAACTTGGGACAATGGATGTAAAAGATATGGTTGAAATGTCGGTAATTGATGTGAACTTAATACAGCAGTGATAAAAACATATGAAAATGTTTCAAAGTCTGTAAGATATATATATACATATAAAATATGAGGGGGAGTGTTGAATGGAAGGTAATTGAAGTTTACACATGTGGTGCAGAGGTCCCTACTATTCTTCACTACAAATACTACTGGCTATTACAAGCAGACACGTTTCGGTTTATATTTAATGATTAAGATAGAAAATAACTCGCGGTTTAGTTTAATCATGTAGGATTACATGTTGATTAGCATCTTTAGATGAAAGATCAATTCAAATTTGAGTGGAGATAAGAAACACTACTATGTGTGATGGAGAATTAATCTCGTTCACCTAATCTCTTAAATTAAAATTAGTCGGTGAATATATAATATAAGTATAATTTAATTATAACTATTTAAAATTAATATATAATGTATGTATACCGACAAAAAAAAAGTAAACAGCGAATTTGGATGTCTTTTTTTATTTGCCTAAACAAAAATTAAGTCTTGAGAGATAGAGTTATCGATTGCATGATTAGAGGTAATTAATAAATTAAAAAAGGGTAGTTCGGCGCACTTAGCTCCTGCTATGCGCGGAGTTCGAGAAAAGGTCAGATCATAAGAGTCTATTGTACGAAATCTTAACTTGTATTTCTGTAAGAAGTTGTTTTCACGGCTTGAACACGTGACCTTGTGATCCAATGACATCAACTTTACGAATTACGCTAAGGTTTCATTTCATTAGAGATAATTAATATTCGATAAAATAATCAAGATGTATGCAAATTAGTACGGACAGAAATGTCATAAATAAGTATAATCATGTGGGGTTCAATATTGATTAGGTCCTTTTTTAATTACTTTAAAAATGGATAAGGTTAATTGAAGGAAGAAAGAAGCAAAGGCATGTGAACTTAATTACCAGATTTTGTTTGTAATCAAGTTTATCAAAACTCTAGTAACTGTGTAAGTAGGAATGGCAGGCGGGGCGGGTTTTGTCTGGACCCGCGAAATTTAAACC